>KK120623.1:554660-597042 GCA_000611955.2 Stegodyphus mimosarum
GCAGGAATTTTGATGTAGAGCTGCTGAGATGCCGATCCACACTGAATAAGAAATTTGGCAGTCGAGGCAGATTAAACCTTCATTTTATTTTCAGTAAACATATTGCGGCCACAAATAACTCGGCACATTATTTGCGCCCATTTCAAGAGGTTTACATTTTTGATAATTTCGCAGCAAGAAGAAAACAGCAGATAGCAGTCCAACTAGGCCGAAGAGTAGCGAGCGAGTGCATTACGTTCAGGTGAAATCTTAATTCAGATGAGTTAGTTTTGGTTCTCAACGCAGTTTGATTGGATACTTCTGTAAAATTATTATTGATTGCTTGAGTTTTAGTTCCGTTTACATCATCAGAATTATGTAAGAGTCATATGACATGGATTAATCTGGAAATGACGCAGTGCAGAGAGAGGTAACTATTTTTAGAATTAAGAAGGGAAATTTACATTGCTAATTTAATCTTTTACATATTCTTTTATTTTTCTTACATATATATATCCTGCCTGTACGCGAAATAGGACAGCATCAAGTGTATTCTGATAGTATATTGAGTTCAGCAGTAGTGTCTTGGGTTCAGAGATTAGCTCGTGAGCGATCGACCGAGTCGGAAGTTGTACTTCAGTGCTTTGCTTGAAACTGTCTGTTATAGCCCGAAGGCTGTGTTGCTGATCAGCGTGTTTATCGTATTTTTTTGACGTCTGTAAACGTGTCTTTGGAACTCTGTGTAATTCTGAAAAATAAATTGTGTTTTGATTCTTCATTAAGTGTTGTTATTAATCACTCCAAATCCACGAACTCTTAGAACGCAACAATGCTACAATAACGAAAAACGCCTTTAGGATACTGTTCTTTTATCTTCATCACCACCTTCCTCTGCCTTCTAAAAAGGCTTTGCAAGCGAGATGTAGCACTCAGTTCTTGGGAAACCAGGACACATAATAATTATTCTACTGCACTTGAGCCGAAGATAAAAACCTTGATTCGGTTTTTTGAGTCGATTCAAGCGCCTGTCCGAGCTGTTAAAAACCATGCCTTTTTAATGCCCCAAGCAATGTTTCGTGTAAAATAACGATAATGATCAAATAACGCGTCAATAACGAAAAGAAAGTTAGTAATTGCACGTAACAAAAATTGTACTAAATAACTTAAAATTTCTAAGTTACTGTCAACATATTTCGCGTGATTCGACATCATTGATCATTCTTCTGTGTATCAATCAATTTTACCAGGAATGTTATATTTTTTTCTTATCAAATCGGATACAGCAAGCCACCGGATATAGCGATTCAGTTCTTTGAAGTTCGTTTAGTGACTGGAACAAAAGAAAACGATCTCCATATATCCCGAAATAATATTCAAGGATGTTTTGCGACTTTAACTGCTAGCGGTCGCTTTGAGAGTAGAAAGGAAAATATGCTTTACAGTAAAATCTGAAAGCGATTACTTCCTCGAGCTATAGACATGTTTAAACATTTAAAAAGTACATTTGGAAGCAGTGAAGAGCTGCTAGGAACCCTCTGGTGTTAGCACGTGCCGTATGTAAAATTTCTCGTGATTTCGAAAGCCCTTGTTTTTATTTTAGTTTGTTTACATATTCTAATAAAACTACATTATTTGCGTATCATAATCAAACTTTGATCTAGTATAATTTTAAGTTAACAAATCAGTTCATCAGGAGGGCAAACTTATTGTACATGCGAAGCTATAAGTTACTGTAGAATTCCCCCAAAAATGGATTTTAAAAAACCAAAGCATAGATTGCATCTTAAAGGGGTACTGCTGAAATCGTTGAATCTAGTGAGCATCAGATAAAAAAAATATGAAAGTTTTCAGATTTTAACGATCGTCCAAAAGGATTTGTTGCGGTTTTTATGCTCTCGCTAAGCTCTAGTCTACTAGTCTCTTGTTAAACTCACTTCTACTAACCCATTCTTTTTTGTCCTTTTAGCTTCATCATTAAATATTTTCTTCGCATTTACTCCACATACAGTTGAAGTCAACAGAAAATTACAAACATTTTAAAAGCAGTATAAATTTTGAATTTCTGATACAGTGTTAAGTGTTGCCATAACATTTGTCTGTGCCCCCCCCCCACTCTTTTCTCAGTTCATCATATGAATGTTCTTTACAAAACTTTTTTAACGTTTTGTGCGTTTACGTTCTTGGCGCCTACGCTATATAAAATTCGAAGCAAATTACAAAATATTTAAAAACATTATAACTTTAAAATTTCTGATAGACTGCCTCACGCGCTAGATATTATTTTTTTTCTGTATAGTGTTGCCACTGCTAGCTTTGAAGTCGTTGACCTTGCTAATCAAAATTTTGTTATTTTACAAAATATGAAATTGATCATAAAACAAATTCGAAATTCGGGCTTCCGGCTGACCATGTTCGGGTGCAAATCTGCGTTATTCAAAATTTGATGGTTCTAGGTATCGTTCATTTTTCACAGTGCGAGAAACATGTAGACATTCATGCAGATTCTTCATTTTTTATTTGCTTTAAATATAATACAGAGCAATAATATCTTCATTCTTTATTTGCTTTAAATATAATACAGAGCGATAATATATGTGGCAACACTTTGAAAAGTGATACACCGTTTATAGTGTTTCAACGCAAAATGCCATTTTCAGATTAATATCTCACTGGAAACTAACATCCTTTTGCGGCTGAAAGAAAAAGGCAGTTTTTTACGAAAAAAAATAAGCCCATTTTAACAAAAGAAAATCAACTCTGACTAAACTTTTTTTATATTTGTAATAGACACTGGTCTTTGACAGAACGATTTGAATAGTTAAGCCATTGTTTTGATGCGTTAAGCGTTATTTGTTACATTACGAACTTACCAGAAAGTAAGGAATATCTCAACAACAGTTTTAAGAAACTTGTTATTGATGCTCAGAGTTATCCGAAGTAAAATTAGAAGATATAAATGCTACTAATCTTGCTGCTGAATTGAAAGTGCTTTTCGTAATACACAGTCCAGTCACATTAATGTGACCATCTGTCAAAAGCCAGAATAACCACTTTTCGCAGAGCGGACTGCTGCGAGACGTGCAAGAAGAGAGTCACATAGGTCCCTGAAGATGTTCTCTGGGATGTTGAGCCATGCCGACTCCAATGCCGTGGCCAGCTGCGCTAGATTATGCGGTTGAGGATCCATGGCGCGAACAACTCGATCGAGATGGTGCCACAGATGCTCGATTGGGTTTAAGTCAGGTGAGTTTGCTGGCCAGGGGAGGACGGTAAACTCATCCTGGTGCTCTTCGAACCACGCACATACACTGGCAGCTGTATGGCACCTCGCATTGTCCTGCTGGAAGATGCCATCATCCTGAGGAAAAACAATGCGCATGTAGGGGTGAACATGGTCCGCAAGGACAGATGCGTACTTGTATTGATCCATTGTGCCTTCCACAATGATCAGTGAACCTAGAGAATGCCAGGAAAACATTCCCCAGACCATAATGCTCCCGCCTCCAGCTTGGACCGTTCCGGCAATGGTTGCAGGGTGGTTCCTTTCAGAGGTTTCACGCCTTATACGCCAACGTCCATCTGTCCGATGGAGCATAAAACGCGATTCATCCGAAAACGCAACCTGTCGCCACTCAGTGGACGTCCAGCTGCTGTACTGGCGTGCAAATTCTAGCCTTCGCCGTCGATGAACAGCAGTCAGCATAGGTGCACGAACCAGGCGTCTGCTTCGGAGGCCCAGACGCAGCAATGTTCGCTGAATAGTACTTTGGGAGACACTTTTGGTAGCCCCTTGGTTCATTTTGGTGGTCAGTTGCTCAACGGTAGCCCGTCTATCTGCCCGAACGCATCTCCGCAACCGTCGTTCGCCTCTGTCATCTATGGCCCGTGGTGCACCACATTTGCCACGTCGCTGATTTTGGACAGTTCCATTTTGCCATGCACGGTACACTTTTACCACGGCGGCACGCGAACAGTTCACAAACTCAGCCGTTTCGGAAATGCTTCCACCCTTGGCCCGAAAGCCAATGATCATGCCCTTTTGGAAGTCGGATAAATCGCTTCGTTTCTGCATTACGCCAACGATTGAAATGTTTTCCGAAGCCCTCACACACCCTTTATATACGCTCAACTGCACTGTGCTGCCACCTGCCTCCTGTTATTGGTTATTTAACTCTGACATGGAAAGTACGTGGTGGTCACATTAATGTGACTGGACTGTGTATTATCAAGTACTGTCGATTTCAAGTGTAGTTCTGCTTTCATGGTTATATTTGCTAAGTAATGAGTTTTTCTCTAAAACTGCATTTAATATCTCTAGCTGAGGTCATCTGTCGAATTTGTAAGTATATTTATTAAAACAGCAGTCACGATAGCTTGCGTACTTACTTTTTAATTTATATTTTCTAAAAATTTTCAATTCCTGTGAGAATTTTATTTTATCTATTTAATTATTGCTACTGAACTTGCGTGACATTATTACGTAAACATATCAAGTACATTACTCTCTGATTCGGGATCCATGAAATTTTCATTAACATTAGACACGAATATATCAATGTTTTGCTCTTTTTCAGTGATCCGTAAAACACAGTGGTCTCTAGAACGTACACAGATACAAAAATTACTAAGATACAAAAAAAAAAAAATTACGTAATTATTCACAAAGTGTAAACATATAAAAGCTCTTACGAACTCACTGATTTTGGAGCCATAATTGTTTGAGGTACCTGATGTATATGAAGAAAGTCCCTGGCAAGCGAATTTAGAGTTCGAAATACAGGTATCACCTCTTATAACACGGTTCCCTATAACTCGGTTAACTATAAGAAAGTACAAGAAAATTGTGGCCATAACGGTGGAAATCCTTTCAATGCTATACACTATAAGAACTACTGTAACTCTATAATACATGCTACAAGAAAATTGCGGAAACCCTTAGAATGCTACAAGAACTACTATTAAGTCTATAGTGCATACTATAAGAAAATCGCGGAAACTCTCGTATAGCACTGCAACACAGTTTCATTCTAGCACGATAATGAATATAGGTATAACCTCTTATAACACTTGTACCGTATTTTCCTGCGCGTAACGCTCATTTATAAGTTCAAGCTACATTTTTGAATTTTTACTTATATACCCCCTATAACGCGCACCCAATTCTTCATGAAGAAACCTGAAAAATACATGTGCAGTACTCTTACCTTTTGAGATCACTTAATCGAACATTTGTCTTAGCCATTCAGCTGTCTTAGCCATTCAGCATTACCATCACAATGGTAAACCGCATTGACATGGAATAAGGGATAAGGGAAACAATATGTGTGGTTAAGGTATCTGCCTACGTTCGGACCACTTTTTTTAAAAAACATAGAATTCTGATTAAATATATATTTACTTAGTCAAAATATGATATCAAATCATGAAAATAGGTAAATTTTTAGGAATATTATCATAAATTTTTAAAATATATGCAATTTTATGCAAATTTTTAGGAGAATTTAACACTTACGTTAAATGTCGTATATTTTTTTCCACTCCATATATTTTAATTGTACTTATACTGTGTACTACTACAACACTTATCTGTGTTATGAACTAAAATGTTTATGATATTTCTAAAATTTACTAAAATATATGTAATTACATGAAAAAAACCAGTTTTTTGTAAAATATTTCTTATCGTTTTATATTGAAATGCTTATAAAACAATCAAATTAATACATATAACTTAGATTTTAGCTTAAAACCTAGTAATCAATATCGAAAACACTATGGTTCAATTTCATAGAGATATCTTTAGAACATTTTGAGTAATTACATTTCTTGTATGTAAAAACACTACAAAAATTAGTTTTCCAGAAAATGCATTTAAAGATTTCACATTAACAGAAAAACTGTTCTGTTGTATTTACACACTTAAAATTCTCCACATTTGTACATCACGCCCTCCATATCTTCATACTTAAGTAATTTTGATTTTCTATTATATTATTTGATTTGCTAAATGCTGTTTTTGATATGAATGGCAAATTCAAGGTAAACAACAAATTTTTACCAGATGTGTAACCTTTTCCAATGAGTCTTAATCCAAGTACCAAGAAAGAATTTAAAATATTCTTATTTCCATTTTTGGGAATGGAAGAAAATGCTTTTATAAATCCGCATTTACATTTCAAGCTGAAGTTTGAGAAAAGTCCAAATTTTGAATCTTCTACTAATTGCAAGCCAGTTTTGAAACACATTGGACAGCAGAGAATAGAAAAGACAGAAGCTAATTTTGCAATATCAAATATTCCATTTCCTTTTAAGTCTTGATCATTCTTTGCAGTAATAATATCTGTAATATCAAAAGTTTTTAATTTCGATGAGCTTGCAGATGTTACATCATTATCAAAAACAGTTCGAGTTCCAGTTGTATAACGATTACCGTAAAAACATCGCTTTTTACTTTTCTTAGATCTCGCTTTTGGCATCTTAGAATACTTAAAATAATGCAACAAATGTTCAAAAGAAAATAAATAAAAGAAGCAAACAGATAAATATAAAAATTAAACAAAAATAAAGTGTCAATATGCGTGTAGCAAACGAAGAACAAGCGTGAACAAATGTAAATAATCACAGTGTAGCCAGTCCCAATTCGATAAATTAAGGCAAATAATTATTGCCAGAAACGAAAAAAAGTACCCAGAATTAAAATGAAATGTTTTAGCACAATTTACATACAAACAGGTTAAAAAAAAGCACGGATAACACCATTGTTTACCTTTAAGTTTAGCCTTTTAAATGGCACTTCCGGTCTTTCTGCTTTCACTTCCGGTGCAGTTAATTGGCTATATCTTCTCTTCTAATTACCATAAACGCAAAAATGAACCATTTTTGGAATCCTACAAAACTGACCTTTCAAATTGGGCAATAAAAAATCGAATTTTTTTGCCGAAATCGTTTTTTCAACGTAGGCAGATACCTTAAGTGCTCTAGGGAGTAAATACTTCGACAAAGACGGAGGATTGTATTTAGTGTAGCTGTCCAAAAGAATGCACTTTCAACCTGAATGAATTTCTGGAATTAGGAGTTAAATGTTTTATTTTTCTGTAGTCATCTGAAGCCAAGATTTTCAAGGCTTTAGTAAATCGCATTTCCTTTAGTTGAAACACAGTTCATCTACTGCTAGTTTTAGTAGTAAATATGGCTGCCGCGAAAAGAAACAAACTCAGTGCCAGCTTCAAATTAAAGTCATTCATTTTGCGAAAGAAAATGGAAATCTTGCTGCAGAAAGGATGTTTGGTGTTAGTGAAAGATGGAACGGATAATGATTATTTACGTATGGATCAAAGTAACAATGATGGTGAAGATGAAACAAAATTCGATGATATGCCTGAAGATGCAGCGGAAGAAGAAAAAGACGAACTCTCCATATATTGCGATACTGAAAATGTTTAATTTCTTAAGGTATGTCATTTCTTTTAAATATGCAGCATTTTGGTACATGTTAAAATCTAATTTTTCCATATTTTTTAACCAATAATTTTTTATATCCGACGTATAACGCGCACTCGTAAATTTAGGTCTTATTTTTGCATTAAAAGTGCGCGTCATAAGCAGGAATATACGGTATGTACATATTTCAATAGCACGATTTATATTTTAAACATTTACAAAATTAAGTTTCGTACTGTCATTAATAATAACCTATTTATTTATATATATATATAATAAAGAAATAAATTTCGGGAATGCCAGCATTGTCTCAAATCGAAATTCTTTGGAAATTCAACGTTTACGCCGTATGAATTTTGTGCTCCAAGCGGCCAAAACAGTAATTGTGATTTTCGAAGAAACAGTTTTTTTTTAAAGTTTGGTTATTTGTTAGTAATTTTCTTTGTCGCTTTTAGGTGTAATTATTGTGAAATTATATTTCCGTCCAAAACTGCATCTAAAAGCGAGAAAACAACTTTTAAAACAAATTATTTCCTTGGAAATGAAAATACAAATTCAGAATCATTCACTTAATGAAGAAAAGACATCTTTTACGTTGCAAAAATTCTAATTTATATGGGGCAAAAGTCACTACTAAAAACGTATTTTGCTTTTAAAAGGTTTCGGAGTACATTCTTCTACTATGTTCTGGTTGATAGTCTCGTTTAAATGGTTTCACATAACATGGTATTTTTGCGTTCAACGGGTTCGGGACTTTGGAGTGATTGATGACTTGATGAAAAATCAAGCACAATCCTTTCGTCAGTATAACACAGGACAGTTCTAAAGATGCGTTATAGTCGTCGAAAAACGGGCCAACACTCTGAAATAATGAGCAACACAGGCTGTCAGGCTATAATGGCGCAGACAGTTTCGCGGCAAAGCACTAGAGTACAGCTTCCGACACTAAACCTTCAACTCAAGACACTACTACTGAACATAACATACTCTCTAAACTGCTACTCAAGATACTCTTAACGATAAACTGCTACTCCGCGTACATGCAGGGTTTATATAGCTTTTGACATGCCTTCGAGAACATTCCGATGAAAACCGGTAAGAATTCGTTCTAGAATGTTCTCGCTCCGTCTATGGCAAGTCGCCAAATAGGAATTTTGCGCCAAATCTGGCAACCCTGACTTTTCTTGTCAGTTTCTGGCACCTTGAACCCGCTTTATGGGAAGCTATTTCACCGCAAATGGGCATTTCGCAACACTGCCCCCTGTCCCCTCTCAAGGACTACACATCCCGGGCAGTACAATCAGCTTGATCAGAAGTTCAGAAAGTAACAAAGAAATAAAGTAAAGAAAAATAAGATAAACAAATATTTACACTATTTACAAGTAACTATGAACAAACTATGTACAGAAATAATTAGGAAAATTAATCTATAAGAATTATGGATACATTAAGAATGAGAAGCACTAGGTACTATGGCCAAAGTATGGGGCTAATCTGTCATAATAAGCGACCTTAGTTATTTTAGCATTACCTTAGGTAACCAATAGTATTTTAGAAACATCTCAACCAAGCCATAGGCGGGATATCCGTATGTTAAATTTCGTTTACAACTAGAAACATCACTTTGTAAGGTTTTAGTTTAAACTAACATAGTTTTATGTTAATTTCTCTTTCCTATGAGCTCTTATTTCAACTTCCCGTTAGAATGAGCGCGCGTTTCAGCTTTATGCTAATTTGAGGTGGAGCCAAGTTTTCTATTTAAAAAGTTAGCAAGGAACTTCTCGGTGTGAGAGAGCTTTTAGTCTCGGATCACTGCTGCTCTATTCGACGTTCACCTGACTAGCTAGTATTTAAATTCTAAGCCTTAGCGCTGTTACTCTATTACTTATTGAAGTAAATCTAAGTGCGTTAGTATTAGTTAAATCTTGCTACGCACCATTTACATAGAGGCCAACCTCGCGTTCATAGCTCTGTGAGCAACAACGATTTAATTTCTTTTTAACTTTAGTTTAAGTTTTTTGATTGTTCAGTTTAGACTCAAGGGCGGTTATTATTTTCAGTTATCCCTCCCGAGTTGGGAAGTGGCTGTACACAATTATGGTTTAATAAAAGAGGATTTTAAATCCTTCGCACGTGCAGTTATTTTCCAACTTACCCACAGCATTCTACCACAGAACATAGCTGCATTCAGCTCCCTGTTCAAGATCAGGACTTAGATTACTTCACGAATATGTTCGCCAAGAGCATGCACCGAACACTCAGTCCTGACAACTTAATACTCACCAGAAAATCAAACCGACCCACCCAGTTGACAAGATACACAAAAAAAAAGAACGGAAAGCTAAATAACAGAAATGAACTAGCATGTATAAAAAATAAGTAAATAATCTAAGGACTCAAGTTGTCCTTCCAATAAATCCTGACTGAAGAATCAATCATGTCAGAGCATTCTCCTACGCCTAGCGATATTAAACTCTTTTGGAATTTTTTTTTACGTCTTAGTTTTTTTTCTTCCTTTTCTTTTGCTTGAGACCCATTTGCCTTACACCGTGATTGATAGATGAACAATAGATGCTGCAAAAAGGAACCGTCTTTTAAAGAAAGATCCCGGAGAATTAATTAGATGAAGAAGTTAGAGAAGAGAAAGATAAGAGGAGAGTCGGTATGTTTTGTCTGGTGGTAGTAAAGAGTTAGTTATAAATGAAGAATTAAATGCTTTTGTGTTGTTATCAGAGATTCGGAACAATGCGTTTTGTTGTTTAAGTGCTAGGTGATAGAGTTATTAGATTGCTCATTCATTTTGACCTAAGAATGCAGCAAAGAGTGAAAATAATAAAATGCTGTTTCTTTTCAAACAGTCCATCAACGTCACTGCTAATTAAGGAAAATCATAATAATTTTTTGGGATATTCTTTTGCGATTACTTTTATATTGTTTGATTAAATCGGTACTTCCTTTGTCTAGCGCATTATTGAAAAACTTTATTTCATTTTAACTGGCATATACGAGGCACTTTTTTTTACGTAAACTGCGTTTTCATATTACATAAATGTGAGGACAATTCTTATCAGCTTTACATTTACATTGTAAAATGTTTCGAGAATTGGTTTACCGAACATTTTTGCCCGTCTGTTAAATGCTATTGCGAATTTAAAAAACTAGAATTGAAAGTTTTACCAAAGTTGATTGTTTTGCCTTTGACTGATAATGCTATAAGCTATCCAACGCATTTTTCCGACTCAACAGCACGCGTTGCTTTCTTGTTGCCAAACAGAACTTAATCCAGCCAATAAATACACCAAGGCTTAATCTCAAATTTTAAAGCTTACAGCCAAAGCAAAATTTATAAGTTCTATGCACACATGAAAAACATTTCAATATGAATGAAATCATTTCATTCTTTCCAAGCTACAACCAATTCGTAAGTAATTTTTTGTTGACAAAACAACACACAAAAGCTCTTGAACACTTCTGGTTAACACGTACACGTATGACGTCATGATTTAAATTGAATCTAGCATAACAACTTTTTATCGATATCAATAAAAAAATTAACGTGGCAATAACATATCGTGTCAGTTATCCTAACCTGAAACAGAACAGTTGCCAACGGCAGCTATTTACTAACGAAACATTTTCGACATGCAAATGACGTCACATGCAAGCACGTGCTTTCTTCAACATCAGAATATGATCTTATATAATAACATTGTAACGGAAATTTGTATTTAATTTTCTATTTTTAGCAGAATTATTATTAGAATTGTTTTATATCCCTGTGCAATGCAGCACGAGACTTGTTTGAAGAGAAAGCTACGCCGGAAACGTTAAAATACAGGAGCACACGCATTTAATAAGTAGATATCTCGCAATTGCACTCTTTTCCTACCCAGAAAAATCGAGAAAATACCAGAATGTTCTAGTGCATGATTAAAAACCTTATAAAAGCCGAAGAAAAACATCTCAATTCAGTTACTTTAAGCAAACTGTAGTTGTTTAATTAGTGCTGTTATTGATTGTATCGAATTCGCGGTGAGATCGGATTAGCTTTCTCTGTGTTTTGAATTGAGATCTGTTTATATTTTAGTAGTTTAAAATATAACTGCTGTGAGATATTGCGATATTCTACGAATATCTCTCAGGAAACTTCAGCATTTTTGTTTTATTTCTTGTGAAAAGAATAAATTTTATTAACTTTTTATCGACTTGTGCATTCGTCCATTACAAACCCGTACGCACGCAACAATATGTTTAATGTTTGGCAACGCTATTTTTACTTCATATTTTGTAAAACTTAAATTTTTGATTAACAAATCCTACGATTTGAAAGCGAGCGTGGCATCACTTTTCGAAATTAAGCAGATTTTTATCTCAGCGCGCGAGACTGTAGCCACTCGGAAAAAAAATGAGCGCGAAAATTTTACGAGCTTTTAAATAATATCTCCTCTGCATGAAGTCGTACGAAAATAAGAATAGTCGAAATGGCTTCCCACGAATTTTTGGAATCCGTAATAATATATTAAATGATGGGCACTGCTATTTTATCTCATATTTTGTAAAACTTACAAATTTTTGATTAATAAACTCTACGATTTAACACGATTAGTGGCAACACTTTTCGAAATAAAGCAGATTTTTATGTCCAGCTTGCAAAACATAAATGCGAAGTACATTGAAGAATTATCTGAAGTTACAAACGATTAAAATCTTCCTAACGATGATTTTTAAAAAAAAATTAGTCGACGAAAAATGGACAAAGATGACGAAATTAGCGTTTTTGAAGATAAGGAAGGAAAGGAAATTTCCCCGGATTATCTAAAAGTATTTTAGCCACAACAACGAAAATTATGCATCCTTTCATACAAAACTGATTTAAATTTTGATAGAAATTCAAACGCGTATTTTCATTGATGCGGTATCTTGTTACCGACAACTAATTGATGACCGAAAAAGGAAAAGCTAAGCGACGCTAGGATGACTTCATCACAAAAAATGTCAAATGAGAAAGTAGCTTCCTCGTCACAAACATAACTTCTTTCCATGAATGTTTTATGTATAAAAATTGAAGTTAGCAATAAATAAGTCTATATTAATTTAACAAAGGAGCGCTTTAACAGTAAATGTTATTCCCCCCCCCCAAAAGAAACAAAACTGCTAAATTTTTCTCATTCCCTCTTCTGTTGCGTTTATTTCAATCAGTTGTATGTTAACTTCGTTTAAAGCAGCTTCACTTAGCGCTGAAACTTATTGACATATCTTATGGGTTCTGGATATTATTAGCGATGGATCTTATCTTTAATTCTCTCAAATTTCTTTGTCAACTTACAAAGAATAATAGTTAAAACAAATGTTGACCACATCCTAAAAATATCGACTTTTGGACTTGATTATGTTTAAATCTTTGGGGACTCAAACGTCATTTATTTTATATTCCTAAAAAATAAATAAATAACTTCTAGCAGTTCAAAAGAAATCATAGTTCATGGCAGTTTCTGAATAAAACCCGGCGGCTAGATGTAAAAGTGAATAACATTTTAATAAAGAATAATTTTCAAGCAAATAAATCCATTTTTCCCCATAAAAAAGAGCTTTTTTCTAATACCTGGTTAAAAAACGCGGGCAGGCGGGAAATTTGCTGATAAATTGAGTTAATTACTTATATTGTTACTCAGAACTTTATGTTTTAATTTTAACTCAGCGAAAAAGCTTCGTTCGTAGACGGCAACTTGATTGATTTCTTTCCTCTGCAAAGACCCGTGAGAAAAAAGAACGTAAAATGCATAATAGCGTGCGTTACCTTAACTGAAGAAATGATTGATTAACTATGAAGTCTTATGCGATCTTTTCAATAACAAATGCGTATTTGAGGTAAGCGTTTTGCTTCAGATTTGTTTCTTCTAATAGACCGTGAGATCATGACGTCGCGCTGACACGGCGCAATCTGGCGATTAAAACGTTATATTACATTGATTTTTGCTAGTTAAACGGTAGCGTTTTCTTCCTTTATTTATTTTTTAAAACTTTTTTTGTTATTAGTGCAAAGGGGCAATTTCTGCAGAAGGACTATTAATTTCCTTTTGGCATTTTGCGCCGATTCATTAAAAGCGTTGTTTCACTTTTTAAATTGTTCCCACCAAATATTATCGTCCTGTACTATATTTTTACGTTTTTCTCTTTTCTTCTTATGTACGTTAAGGGTTCGCGGATTTGGAGTTATTAACGACGACACTTGATGAAGTATCGAAACACACTTTATTGGCCAGCATTCAGGATAGCTCCAAAATCACGTTTACAGTCGCCGCAGAACGACTATAAACAGGCTGAGACAATCAGCGACACAGCCTTCAGACTATCAGGCCATAACGGTGAAGACAGCTTCACGACAAAGCACCAGAGTATAGCTCTGGACTATGCTCGATCGTTCTCGGAACTGTACGTACTATCGAGACTCTCCACGCTACAACTCGAGATGCACTCGACGATACACTAGATTCTGTTCGGTCATTCACGAAGCTCAACACACTCTAAGATAAATCTCGACGGTACACTAAAAGACTCTCTCGATGCACTCGACGACCAACTAGGCACTAGAGTACGACACACTCGCTCACTGACTCGACTAGGCACTCACTGACTATCAAGTCGACGGACTCCTCACTGACTAACTTTCCGCTTACCAAAAGGGTATACATAGCTTTTGGCTTCTGTTCGAGAACATTCTGGGCTAAACCAGTAAGAATTCGTTCCAGAAGTTTATCCATTCGTCTATGCCATATCGTCAATTTTGTCGCCAAATCGACAATTTCTCGCCAAATGTGGCAACCCTGCCTTCCCTTGCCATTTTTTGGCAACCCTAAACCTGCTTTGCGGGGAAAGTATCCTACCGTGCCTGGACATTTCGTTAACAATATTTAAAGGAATTAAATGCTGGCTGGTCCATTGCGCACAAGTAAATCGCAAGGTCTCTTGGACTTGGTGTTGGCTTTCCTGCTCCAAGGGGATTTGAAACAACGATAATAAGAAATTAAATAATGAAGAATCTGCATAAATGTATGTATGTGTCTCGCACTGTGAAGAAACAACGGTACCTAGAGCCATCCAATTTTGAATGTCGTAATCCTCCTGCGAATATGGGCATTTTATTATCGATTTCATGTTTTGTAAAACTTTAACGAATAAGAATTTCAAAGCCAGCAATGGCAACGTTGTACGGAAAAAATATTTTTATCTCCATCGCGTGTATCAGAAATTCTAAAGATACGCTCATTCTAAAATTATTTTGTGTTGTTGTTTTTGAACTGAATTTTATGTTTTAAGTGCGAAGAACTTGATATTTAATAAATAAAGGTAACGCAAAAAATGTTAAAATCTTTGGACGTAATTTAAAATCTGAAACCTTTCGGATTTTTATTTTTAATTTGTCTTTTAAAATCCTTATATATGCGCGAATGAAGCTGAGGCGTAGAACGTAGATCCATACTGAAGCGTAAACCAGGCAGCCGAGTAAGACTAAACATTCAACTTTCGTTTAATTAACACTTGCAGCCACAAGTGACCTGGCACTCAAATCATGCCTATTGAAGAACATTTACATTTTTTGTATTGCTGCGATAGAAAGAGAGAAGAGCGAAATAGCGTCTTAAAAGGAGGAGGTAGAAGCTAAAGTGCGCGGTTATTCAATGTGGAAGCTAATCGAGAGAAGGGTTTGGCAGCTTGTTTATTAAGAGAAAGGTTTCAGTTCTCAAAATTTTTAGTTCAGGTTCCGAACTAGCTACGTTATTAGCATATGCACGTCATATTACATAGACTGATCTAGCAATGACACAGTTCAGAAAAGTTAAGTTACTTGGCACTCTAACCGTGCCTATTCAAGAACAATTACACTTTTTGTACTGTTGCGATAGGAAGAGAGCACAGCGAAATAGCGTCTTAATAGGATGAGAGGTAGAAGCTAAATTGCGCGAGTATCCAATATGCAAGTTAATCAAGAGAAGGTTATGTTGGTTGTTAAGAGGGAGGGTTATTCAATTATGGCAAAGCACACGAGGGCTATCTGCCTAAGGGGAGGGATGCCTTCGTGGAGGACTTTCTAATGGAAACTGGCTCGTATACACGTTACACATGGGGAAAACCACGAAAACGCCCATGCAGCCAGCCCGTTCGCGGGATTCGAACCTCGGACCGAACTACCAGTGTTCAGCGTCTTTACCGCTCGGCCGCTGGTGGGCCGCTGTTGGTTATTAAGAGAAGGGTTTCATTTCTCGAACGTTTTGAGTCAGGTTCCGATGAGCTACATCATCAGCAAGCCATGTGATATCAGCAGCCATGTGACACAGACTGATCTACCAATGACGCAGTCCGGAAAAGTTATTACTATTTTTAGAATACAGAGGGGAAATTAAGGCCTATTGCTAGTTTAAATTATAATTTTGAGTTTAGAAACCACCAAGGTCCAACACTTTATTCATTGAGATAATGAAACAATCCAGGTGTATCCGTATGGCTGCGATTGTGTTTGAATATTATACGGGGGATCATATGGAACACGGCTTAGTTTAAATGGCGTTTGATTAATGGTTTCCAACGAAGTGGACTTTGACCCTGCAGGCGACGAAGAAATTTTAAAGGGTGGTCAATGATACTTTAAAGGGATCGGTAGCCCAATATGCACCGGCAGATGATTTGCATAATCAAAATCGCATTTATATGCACCGGCAACCGAACAACAAAGTCAAAAACGCAAAACATTTATTGAAAAAATTGCTAATTAATCGTTTACTGATATTGGACTTTATCTAGTAATACGGAATAAATCAAATAATACAAGTATAACGGAAGTAATAAGGGAGGGAGTAACAGAAAAAAGGTTTTAATGTTTGCTTCCCAAAACATTGAAAACCTGAATGTGCCAGCATGACTCGGAGAAAAACTCAATTGCAAAATATCTGATGTTAATATTTTGTATTAACATTTTCTAACAAGAAGACACTGCGTTGAGTGAGGATGTTCAAGCACAGCCTTATTTAAAGCACGCGGCTGGTTTGGAATTCAAAAGTCATCCAAGCAAAATGTGCCTACGTACTACCGACCCAAACGTCATTGAATTTTCCTTCTTCTTAACTAGTAGAAGCAGGTTTTATTCAAGTCAGTAATTTACTATGAAAAGCAAGAAACCGGCTCATTACTAATTACTGGAGGAGTTGTGCGACAACAGTTAGTGTAATGTTCATAAATTTGCAGGATTAGTTTCGAAGTTTTAAATACAGAACCTTCTTCTTCAACTGCAGATGTGCAAATGACGGAAGATAAGCCAGTGGTTGGGCGATAAGTATGAGACGAAAGAAGTCAAGCTTCTGGCGCTAACTTCCTTCCGCTCATTTTCATTCCCCGAGAACTGGCTTCTCTTCCGTCACATGCGCTTCTGCAGCTGAAAAAGGTGGTTTTATATTTAAACCTTCAAACCTAATCCTGCAAATTCATGAATATTACACCGATTCTTGTTGCTTTACTTCCTCCGATAACAGTCGTTCGACATTTTATTCCATCTCAAATAATTTCGATATTTTTGAACGAGGGGATTTAAAAATTAAATGAAGCAATCTTAAGCCTAATATTAAAAGATTTGCATCAACACATAAAGTTCAACCATCACATTAATTAAAATTAAATTTTGTGCAGTTTAAAACCTGTGATTTTGATTCTGAAATGTTGTTTGTATTTGTAAATTTAAAAATAATAATACAACAAATAATAAAAAGTAAATCTAATAAGACTTTTTTTTTAATTCTTATTCGCACGCTTGGCTTAATTGTTATCTTTGAGTTACTTATGTGCGATTATTTGTCTTGTAACTACGCTGTAAGCTTAAACAGAAAAATAAATTATACAGAAAAATGTAAGGTGGGTGATGAAAAAAAATCATTCTTTTAAATGGAGTCGGTGAATAAAAATTTGGGAATCCCTGCGGTAGACAATTCGTCTCATCTGTTTGACTAATTTTCTTTTCCTTTTTTACAGTTTCATGTCTTTAGACATATGCGTATGCATTTCGCCCTCAGCAGCTCATGAGGAATAAAGATATATAAAGCATTCTAGACAGGAAGAAAACAACGAACATGTGTTTAATAGTTCATTTAGGAATATTCTAAAACGTGGGAGTGAGATAACATCAGGATGTAAGACCTTTGAGATAAATGGAAGAGAAAATATGGCATGACGGGCATTAAGATCATTGTCATTGTGAAGGCGGAAAGCCGAAGTCGTAAACTTCAATCTTCTTTTAACCACCTTGTAATTGAAAGTGAGAGAGAAGTTTGGAATATTGCCTTGGTGATGAACGTTTCGTTGTAGCTGCATAAGCATCTTCAATTTAAGCTGTTTTGAAATCTCTAAATAGAGTTTTATTAAGAGCAATAAAACGAAGTTTGTTTTCCTGTCTCTCTTTGTTGCGTAGAGCAGAAAAGAAAAAGCTTAAGGCTAGAATATCTGTATCAGAATTTTGTGGAAAGAGTCGTCTGTAACTGCTAATGAGTTCTCTCAAACTTGATTTGGTTTTTTTCTCCTTCCCTCTATTAGTTGTTTTCTTCTTTAACGATTTAAACTAGAGCCTGGTACAATTTTTCGACACGTTCTCATATAAATATCGAAATAAAAGACTGCGGAATTTGCTGCACTGAGTGAGCCAAAAAATAATTTTCCGAACAAGTTTATTTCGATCTTTAATATAATTTACCATTTTTACTTCCTTGTACGAAGTAAAGGTCCAAGGTTTTTCTCCCGCCTTCTTAGCATGCCTTCGTGCTGTAATGATCAGCACACTCGGCGCGTATTCGAGAGGTCCGTGGTTCGGTTCCCGGCTCATTTTTCATCTCTCCTGCTTTCAAAAAACACCTAACGACTCTATATTGGCGCCCGAACTAAAACGGTGGTGGATAATGATTCGCCACCACCAGGATTTGGCGATTGGGTGCCCTAATCAACAGTCGGCCTGTAAAAGAGGGAGTATATAAGGTATAGTATAGTAATGGGGCGCAGCCCTCCGGCCCACCTGACTGGAATGCTCCAGTCGTATGGCACAAATTAAGAGCTAGCCCATCTAACAACAAACAATGAAGACAGCGGTCGGTCCGGCCGTGTCCAGAATAAAATTATGTTAAATACAACGATGTAATAACTATCATAGTATAAGCCGAAGCCCCAGAAAACCAAAGCCTCAAGAACCGGGCAACAAAAAAAGGTTAGTATAATGTGAACAAATCAAACCAAAAAGATACATTTTAGTATGGATGCAATTAAAAGACCGATCCATCCATTCATACCAACAAAACTAAAGAAAATCATAAAATCACACCGTTAGTTACAAGAAAAAAGAACAAACAACATGTAACCATACATACTACAAACAAACCAGGGAACTACCAATAAAAAAAAGGGAAAATCCCAAAAATCATAACTAAAAATCTCAAAAACAAAATGTACAGGTCTGTGATTTAATCGGTACAATCAAACACAATAGGCCTCAATTCCAAAACAAAGAACAAACCAAAAACCCCAAAAATCATAACTAAAATCTCAAAAACAAAATATACAGGTCTGTGATTTAATCGGTACAATCAAACACAATAGGCCTCAATTCCAAAATAAAGAACAAACCAAAAATCACAATACATTACCATCACAATACATTACCATCAAAAAACAAACAGAACTGTGACAAGAGTAACTCCACTTTTCCAACACAAAAATATAGAACATCTAAAATCTATATCTAAACACACACAACAAATACCACAACAACAGGGGAGTAAAGAAAGCCAATGCTAAGATCCCTAAAACCACTAGTACCGAAAACACGCCTATCTGACCTACGGAAAGATCATCAACCGTGGGGTCCGTCTAACGACCACTGAGACACTAGTTCTCAGTGGCAATATGTTTAAATTAAATAAATCCCCTTTGTAAAATAAAGCATATTTATGAGTTTCTAATTTCATGTACTCTTCTAAGTACAGAAAAATTTTTTAAAACAGGTGCGTAGTGTTAAAAGCAAAACAGTATATAAGGACAGTGTATAGGGAGTATATAAGGTATTTATCCTGCCTTCTTACCGCGCCTTCGTGGTGTGGTGGTCAGCACACTAGGCGCGTATTCGACAGGTCCGAGGTTCGAGTGCTGGCGAGGGAATTATTCACTCTTCACATCTCCTGCTTTAAAAACATAGCTAATATCTCTCTACAAAGGATGTATCGGATTTCAAAAAAATTTCCATTTGAACGATGTTTTTGCGTGCCATCTGTACGCACGGAGAGGATAAAGGACACTTTTTCTCAAAACGAACTGTGAAACGGATTTAGAATGGATTAAGAAGATATTTTTTTCGTGATGTTTGCACGTACGTATCTCACGTAACTCAAAAACGAGTAGTCTCAGAAAGTTGAAATTTTGTATATAGGACTTTTCGGTTGCAATCGGTCGCACCAAAAGTTTGTATATATGTTACTGTGAAAGACCGAAATTGGAGAATGTCGACTTTCACCGGAGAATGTCAACATTCACCAAAATGCGTCGGTGAAAGATCAAATATAACATTGCATTCTTGTACATTCGGACCCTCACCGGTGTATGTCGACAATCACAGATATAAAAGAAAGGCGACTGGCTGTTTCCCATAAATGCAGTCGTAAAAGCAAGGGCCTCTCGGGCAATTCAAAGTCTCATAATAGTTTAAGTTGTGGCAATGAATCAGATTTGAATCACATTATTTAGTAAGTTTTTTATGACTATTATTTTATTTTCTCATTTACTACGTACTGTATAATTAAGTAAGTTTTTTAACTTCTATTATTTTCCTTTCTCATTTTGAATGTATTGTGTGTTTTAAGTACTCGTGTGTTTTTTCGCGACTGAATGACGGAGAAGAAAATATAATATTCTCATATATTCAACATTCACCATTAGTACATGGGGAATGTCGACATTCACCGGTGTAAGTCAGAAATAAGAGTATTTGGAAAATATTTCGGACATACGCCAAGCGACTATGTGAATGTTGACATTCACCGGTGAAAGTCGACATTCTCCAGATTTCGGTGTTTTGCCGTAACATTTATATGTTAACGGTAAGTGCGATTAATCCGGTGAGTATATATAATAACCGGCAAATATGCATAATCACCAGTCAATTTGGCAAGTATGATAAATTTTTGAAAATTTATCAAATTAACCGGTTTGTTTGCGTAATTCCCAACTCGCAACGGTAAATGGGATAAAAATCTCTAACTTTACGAAAATTCGTTCAGTCTGCGCAACCGCTTGGCTTCTATCAACACGTCACAATCACGTGACTTCAGTAGTAGTTCTCATTTCGTTGCATCTACACGTTTTTTCACTACCTTCTCGTATTTTATAAAATATTGAATAATGGTTGGTATGCTTGAGCGTTTTAATTACAATTTATACAAGAAATACTAAGAAAGCAATCTGACGAAAGAAAGATATGATGATTTGTTAAAAAAAGTGAATAATAGTAAAGACCTCAGATTTTTACCGGAAGATTATCAAAGATTAAAAAGATACGATGTAATGAAAGTTGAAAAACTTATCTTTCCCGCAAGTAAAGACAGCTCCAATGTTATGTTTTATGTGTACTCTGAAGAACCTTTTACCGTAATTCAAGAGGTACATTTTTATCTATAAGCCATGGTGGTAGAAACAGAATGTTAAAAGAACTTCAAAAATGTACAAAAACATTACTACCGAAGAAGTTATGATTTACTTAAATTTGTGTGAAAGTTGTCAAAAAAAAAAGGTACCTAAGAAAGGACTTACGGTTAGGCCAATGGCCTTTCAAGAGATGAATTCAAGGTGCCAGGTGGACCTAACTGATATGAAGTCGCAACCAGATAATGACAAAGTTTATATTTGTCTATCAAGACCACTTCACGAAGTTCGTACAGCTGCGTACCCTAAAAAAGCAAATGTGCAGAAGAGGTTGCATATCACCTAATTGATATATTTGGAGCCCCCAGTGTACTGCAAAGTGACAACGGTCGTGAGTTTAGTAACAAAATCGTATGAGAATCTTGTGCAATGCGGCCGGATCTGAAAATTGTGCACGGAGAATTTAGGCATAGCCAGACTCAAGGTTCGGTTGCACGTGAAGAACCAGAATATTGAAAATATGCGAAGTTCTTGGTTGGAAAGAAATCACACCAGTAAATGGTCCGAAGGCTTATAAGGTATTTCTCCCGCCTTCTTCGCATGCCTTCGTGGTGTAGTGGTCTGCATGCTCGACGCGTAACCGAGAGGTCCGTGGTTCGATTCCCGGCGAAGGCGTTGCTCATTTTTCACCTCTCCTGCTTCGTAATAACCTAATGTCTCTACACTGGCGCCCGAACTAAAAAGGTGGTGGATGATGATTCTCCACCACCGCGATTTGGCGACTGGGTCCCCAAAACCCCAGTCGCCCTTTAAAAGGGAGAGTATATAAGGTATTTCTCCCGTCTTCTTCGCATGCCTTCGTGGTGTAGTGGTCTGCATGTTCGACGCGTAACCGAGAGGTCCGTGGTTCGATTCCCAGAGAAGGCGTTGCTCATTTTTCACCTCTCCTGCTTCGTAATAACCTAATGTCTCTACAGGCTTACGTTTTGTGCAACTTATGAAAAATAGAGCTTTTCATGAAGGCATCAAGTATTCATGAAGCAATGTTTGGGATACCCGCAAAATTTGGCTTAAAAATGTCTTCTTTCCCGAATGACTCTATCGAATATCTTAGAACGGAAGAAGAGCTTCAGGCATTAATCGAGACAGTTAATAATGCTTCCGAAAACACCAATAGCGAAATAGAAAATGTTTCTAATATGGACAATAACGATCTACCTCAAAATGACCCTACATCTGCAGTTAATTTTAAGACTCAGGAAGAATGAAGCAGCGGTCGCTCTAGTCCAAACAGATATTTTATGCAGGCAAGAGCAAGTAAGAAAACATGAACTGAGTGCTAAAGAAGGTTTAGACTCAGGAAGAATGAAGCAGCGGTCGCTCTAATCCAGACAGATATTTTATGCAGGCAGGAGCAAGTAAGAAAACATGAACTGAATGCTAAAGAAGGCTTAGAATTACAAGCAAAGAAAATGTTGAAGGTTTCAAATCTTAAATTTTCTGATGGTAAAGTTGGCGACACAGTGAAACTACGAATACCAGAAGTTGACATAGCAAGAAGTGATCTCCGAAACTTATTAGCGGTTCAAAATGAAGAGTTTTATTAGTTAGGAACGAAACAAGGAAGACTTTCACAGTTGTATATCAGAAATTAATTCACAATTTATGAAGAAAAAATTATTTTGCATGACAGTGTTCCAAATTTAGCAATATCACTTCGAGATTGCTTTAGAAAAACATATCTTTTTTTCTAAAGCATTCTAGGGGTATCAGCGATGTGTTTGTGTGATAAGTGCAAATGTAAAACATCTGGAAACTTTGTAATTCTAAATGTTATTGCAGTCTAAGATGCGTAAATACGTAAGCTTAAAATATTTAGTAATTTGTACTAATAGCATTTAACGTTATTTGAAGAAACTTTTTAATTGTAAAATATAAAATATTGTGATTCGTAGTCTGTAAGAAACCACATGTCCAATGAAAATGGTATCCAACGAAAAATATCTTTCTGAGTAGTAATGACTCAGAAAAAACTACACTCTATTCTAGTGCCCCAATCAATCATGGTGTTTATCACATTTACCATTATGAGTTGGGAATTATGCAAATAAACCGGTTAATTTGATAAATTTTCAAAAATTTATCATATTTACAAATTTAGCAGTGATTATGCATAATTAAAGGTTATTATATATAATCCCCAGTTTATTACTTTTACTGTAACATATATATATATATATTATATATATATTCCACTCTATTACAAGGCGCGGTGAGCTCATTCTTTTTAGTCTTATACATCGGTCAATTGTACATTTTTTGCTTTAAAAGTGATTGAACTGTGTTGTTCTTATGTTCCGGTCAAGGTTTTTATGCCTTTAGTTAGTCTGCATGCAATAGTTGCAGAATTATAAACAATATAAAATTTGTTTCAGTGGTGCTCAGTGTAAAGAAGTCGCCATTGGTTTGCATTTTAAACTCTTAGTAGAATAATGAATTAAGTCAGTTTCTAGCGTCACTTTGCTGAGTAGGACCATAAATAAACTTTAAATTTTGTACACCGAAAAATCTTCCTTCCTGCCGCTGGCCAAATTGCTTGTTTTTGCGCAGAAACTACTTTTAATTCTAAATTAGTTTTTAAACTGTTTTAACTGTATTTGTTTTTTATGTTTTTCTGTATTTTACAAATTTTTATGAAGATGTTATAAGTTTTTACATATTTAGTGCATTGGCCTGTCTTGTGTTTTTTATAAAAACTTCGTATAACTGACAGAAATCAAAATCTTTGGATACTTATTCGTGTCCATTCCAAAATTACAGAAGTATATTGGGGCAAACTAGACGAATTTATCCTATTTTTATACATAATTAATTTATTGACATGTCTTATGTTTTTATAAAAACTTCGTATAACTGAAAAGAAATGAAAATCTATGGATACTTATTCGTGTCCATTCGAAAATTGGGAAAGAATATTGGGACAAACTAGACGAATTTATCCTATTTTTATACATATTTGATTTATTGACATGTCTCTGTTTTTCATAAAAACTTCGTATAACTGACAGAAATCAAATTCTTTGGTTACTTATTCGTGTCCATTCCAAAATTGGGAAAGAATTTAATTGTGGGGCAAACTAAAACAAGATCTTCCTATAATTGACACAAACATATTTCTGTAGTTACTCATTCAGGTGCATTTCAAAACTGGGAAAGAATTTAATTCTTAGGCAAACTAGACCAGTTTCTCCCATTTTTAAACATTTGCGCTCCAGAAGCGCTGGAGTGTTTACGTTTCTAATGTGACTGAAATAATCACACATTCTAAACTTATTTGATCTAAGACGCATTTTCATTTAATTTCATTTTCGATTCCCCGAGTTTCTCTTAAATCCACAAATTTCTCCAAAATCGAAGGAGTCTAGTCTACAGAGGTAGTAAACAATCCACTGGGGTGAGTGAAGAAAGTGGAAGTTGCCCTTGAGGGAAGATCAAGCGACTCATTTGCAGTTGCAGTGGCGCGCCCTGGCGGATCGATTAACTCTAGCGGAGTTGAAGGACAAAGTTTTACCCCTACGTTACGCTTCGTTGAGGACAATTGGCGAATCTTGAAAGTGACGGGTTTATTGGGTGCAGAAATTCTGAACCTCACGGAGTGGCGTGCTCAGCGATGGAACTGGAAAGGAATAACTTGTTCTAAGGCGAAATTGAGAATATTAGTTACATGTGATTTGTTAAATGACTGCTCAACATTACTGTGAGGAAAAGTCGTTTTTGGAATGTCTGCACCTACGATGTCCCAAAAGATATACAGAATTTACAGAGTTGAGTTTTTTTTTAATTTTGTCATTAGCTTTGTCACAGCTTTTACAATATATTTATTAACATTAGTTAAGTTTCATGGTCTAAATAAACATGATACGTCTTTACTAATTTAAATTTCCCTTATTCGTAACTTTCTATAAGATGAACTGAATACCCTCATTCACGAAGATGTGTTAAAAATTAATATCAACTTTTCCCGCGTATGTCATATTCCATTAAGTTTTAACCAGTTTGAAAGATCGAATCTTTTTCGAAGGACATTTAGGATATCATTATTATTGTATTTTCAGTGTTAATATAATTTCTCTCGTTATCTTTTGAAATTTTGATCTACTTGGCACAATTCTTATTTGTAGAGTTTTGGTTTAGTTTATTATGGAAAAGCACACTAGGCCTATCTGCTTAACCAGAGTGATGCATTCGTGGAGGACATTTACGGGAAACTGGCTCATACACGTTACAAATGAGAAAACCTACGAAAACGCCCATGCAGCCAGCCCGTTCTCCTGGATTCAAACCTAGGTTAGAACTACCAGTGTTGAGCGATTTTACCGCTCGGCCGCTGATGAACCCTTATTTGTAGAGAATTTAAATGAGAAATAATTTGTATTCTCATGCATTTCGGCCACTGGAATCATCTTCACAAAATTGCAGTTTTATTTATTTTACGATTTTGTTTATTCGGATACAGCAAATGCACGAAGGCCCACGGGGTCTGGGAGAAATGTATTCGTGGAAGACTTCTAAGCGGCCGTTCACACTGGAGCTATCAGAGGCATCTGACGCAACTAACATTCCACGTCCCCATCAGCACTGCGACGTTTATGTGAAGTCACATGATCTTGATGTGAAATTGATGCAGTCACATTGCGACGATATTGCGAAGTTACACTGCGTCATTCATGTAACGTTCACATGGCGACTTTGATAATACGTCAGAGTGACATAAATGTAATGTCACTAAAGATGTGAATGGATATCAAGCAACACTGCATTATTTTCAAATGTTTAGCGTGATGTGGCAATACTTCTTTTTTGAAGAATTGGTTTAGAATTGTTACTTAATTACAACAATGTTTTATTGATCCAATAAGACGTTCAAGATATCAAACATATTTCTTTTATGTCAAAAATTTTTAAATTATTGTTTTTAAATATTCGCAATTATTTTTAAATATTCAATACAATCATGTGAAATTTTTATCGTACTAAGATTGTATCTCATTCCATTAAATTTATGAAACTTTGTTCCATTTATTATTTATCACACAGCTGTATAAAACGTAACGTACCTGCAAATGCAGAATCTATTACATAATCCAAAAAATATTCGTATGGTCATTTTCTAAACATTGCATTGCAAATACTTTAAAGTGTTACTTGTTCAGAAGCTACTAAATTTTGCTTTCTTTAATATTTACTAAGACACTTTACATCTTTCTAAAATTTCTAAATCGTATTAAAAAACTGCGTTTTCATTACATCATAGTAAAGGCTTAATTACATTTTTTAAATTTAACATTTTCCCCTCTTTATAAATAAACACAATTTTAAAAAAATTCCATTTGGCTTACAATATTTTAATTGTTTGGCTTTTAAATACTATTTTTACTTCTCCATTTCTCTCTCCCGTAATTGCTTTTCTTCCAGAAAAAGAACTGAATTATTATATTTAATAAAGTAGATGAAAGGAAAACCGATTTAGTACTTTATTCATAGGATATTTACCTATATGAATATTTTCTTGTATACCAAATATTTCGTTTTGAATTAAAAACCTTTCGTAAATCAACAGTCATCTTAGCTTTCAAATCGGCCATTTGTAGCTTAATCTATAGAACGAATAACTATATGGGTGCAAAAATTATTGGATCGGAAAAGCGGCTACGGAAACTAAATTACATTGCATTCGCTTTCACCTTTAT
Organism: Stegodyphus mimosarum; assembly: GCA_000611955.2. NCBI lineage: Eukaryota > Metazoa > Arthropoda > Arachnida > Araneae > Eresidae > Stegodyphus > Stegodyphus mimosarum. The sequence goes on from KK120623.1 coordinate 581,489, forward strand.
TTATCCACTAACAAATTACAATTTTATGCGATTTTTATATTATGAATTTAAAATAACGTTCTTACAATGTAGAGCTTTAATATATTTAAATAATCGCATTAAATAAAAATATCCTATAATGAGTTTCCTTACTTGATCAATGTGAATCACTTACCTATCTATACAAAGAAGAATGTCTGTGTGTTCCAGATTGACTCAAGCACTACTACAGCTATCGTCACCAAACTTTCTACAATTCTTTGCTTTGGTTCTGGTAAAGGTCGAAGTTCACCTTTTTTCCAAAGAAAATAGCTAAAATCAAAGATATTCATTAAAAACGCTCATTTTCACCCTCATTTTTCCGACTGGCAACAGTCTCGCACGCTGGAGATAAAAATCTGCTTTATTTCGAGAAGTGTTGCCACTGCTCGCTTTCACATTGTAAAGTTTGTTAATAAAAAATTTTTAAGTTTTACAATGAAATAAAAATAACATTTCCAAACATTAAATACATTATTCCGGATTCCAAAAATTCGTAGGAAGCCATTTCGACTATTCCTAACTTCGCCGACTTTAATCCACCGAGATATTAATTAAAAACTCTGAAAAGACTAATTTTCGCACTCATTTATCTGAGTGGCAACAGTCTCGCGCGTTGGAATAAAAATGCTTTCTTTCGAAAAGTATTGCTACTGTTCGCTTCCAAATCGTAGAGTTTGTTAATCAAAAATTATACGTTTTATAAAATTTATACATACGTATAAAGAAGAATGCCTGTTTGTGTGTTTGTTCGCGTTATTGATTTCTGATCAATTATGATCAATTTTATGCCACATTTAATCGACTAAAATTAAATTTAGGTGAAATATTGGATGGAATTTGAGCTTTTAAGTGCCATTTGATGAGAAAGACGAAAATCTTTAATAACGGAGTGCCACTAATCCTGATATAATGAAAGAAAATTAGTTTATTTTTTTATTGAAATTTTTTGTGGGTTCCATATCGCAACAGACTGAAAAACGTATAATTATCAATCGTATTTTTTTGCATCTTTATTTGAGGAGGAGGATAGCGGTATCGTTCACTCTGTTGTTACGTACATTACTCTCAACTGACGTCAGTTACTTCCGCTAGTTTTAAATATTTCTCAGTTTCTTATTAAACGCATTTTGCTCCTCTCTTAACAGTTAAAGTTTAAATTCAGTGCACTTTTAAACAGTTTATTACGCAAAAACATAACAAATTTGCATTTAGTAAATATTACAGTTCATAAAACAATTATTGTTACCAAAGCTAAAGTGCGGAAACTGAAGTACGGAAAATTTTTACTCGCTTCTGAGAATATACTCTGTACTGCAAACTTCAAAGCAATTTTTAAATACTGTTGCGTGCGTACGAGTTCGTAATAGATTGAATGCACAAGTCCGATAAAAAGTTCGTGCAAACGATCTATCATATGGTCAGTCATAAAGGGAATTAACAATAACATCGCATATACATCTGAGGATATCGATATCAACCGCTGCCCTAACATGATTAAATTTAGTAGTTTCACGAGTTATTTTAGTTAAGGAAAACTGAGCTTATACAGGACCCACTACGCTGGAATGGTTTTCCGGAACAGCGGTGGTTCAACCTTTACATATACAATCTGATTTTCACCGCTGTTGTCGATTGGACTGATGAGCAGCATGATGAAATACGTACATAAAAATTATAATTTAAACGAACGATAATCCCTTTATTCTCCCTCTCTATTCTAAAAATCGTAATGACTTCTCTGGATTGCGTCATTTCTAGATCAATCCATCATGCATAGCCATGCATACGCTTATGGCGTAGTTATTTCGGAACCTAAACTCTGAAAACAAACTTTTCTCAGCTAGCTTTAATCAACAAGTACCTACGGCAAACAGCATTGCTACGCTTCTACGTCTCTGTGTTCTTAAATCACTGCGTCTAAGTTTTGTTTTCATTACACATATATGTAAGAGAAATACAGATAATACAACCAAAATAAATGCATTAAAGAAAATGCTATATAATTATGAAAAATATTACATAATGTTTCTCTAAACACGTGTATTCAACGAGCGAAACCTGAGCAGCCGTGACAGAGAAATTGCAGCTGGCGAGTTGAAATATTGAAACATTGTCGCATAACTGAGCGTTAAAAGCAGTATTATAACAAACCGTTGTAGATAAAATTTAGTCACAGTTTGCGATAACAATATTAAAACCTGCTTTCGAAATGACCTTGCTCGGCTGCAGCTAGCTCAACGTCTTACCATTAAAACCTCCCTCAAGAAAGCCCACTATAACCCTGTCGGTTAAATTAGAATTTGGCAGGTTTCCCCAACTCCTACTGGCGACATTATTTGGCGAGATTTTAGAGTTCCTTTTTTCCGTTCCTTATTTTCCGGCTTTCTTTCTGTTTCCCTTTTTTCCGGGTGACATTTTTTCCGCACACCTCGTTTATGTGATTACGGCAAAGTCTCGAGAGCTATGTGCTTAAGAATAGGGAAACCTTCGTGGGGGACTTTCTCCGGGAAACTGGCTCGTGTACACGCTACACATGGGGAAAGTCACGAAAACACTCGTGCAACCAGCCCGTTCGCGGGATTCGAACCTCGGATCAAACTACCAGTGTTCAGCAACTTTACCGCTCGACTGCTGATGGGCAGCTTTTCCTAAATGCGTGAGCGTAAGATTGTTGGAGACATCCTTTTTCATGGCTTCCAGCATTTAAAGTGACAGAAACGTGTAGTATGCAGCATTCCGGGAAAAATATTATGTTTACTGCTTCTATTTTGCCTCTTCCGCTGGCAGATATTTCTACGTTTATCTCTATAACCTGTGCATTTAGGCCCATAGTTTTGATTTTTCAAAGAATCAACATTAGATTCACCTCGACAATTATTTTCGAAATCCCATTTCCAAATTTTCGACATGGTCGTCCCGTTGCACTTAAATCGTTCTACAGCTAACGTAACTGTACCTTTCTGCAAATTTTCGTTTTTCTTTTGATGGATCAAGGAATGGGCAGTCGCAACATTTCGCTCGAAAACTCTCTTATTTTTGCAACTGATTTTCAAATTCGACCGATATAAAACAATTTATTTCGATCGGTGTATGAAATTAGAAAATAGTTATTATATCTGGTAATAAGCAGGTTAATATAAAAATTAAACCATGAGTCAAAACAAATGAGAAGTCATGAAACTATGATTTTGACTGAAGTCTCCGCAATTTTGCCATACAACATAAATTACAGCTGTATTCGTCGATAACTCCCGCTTTAAGATTCAATTCCTACTGCTACTATAGAACAGAAATAGTACTACTTTGAATAACATTTCTATAAACTGTAAGAGAATTTTGATTTAATCTTAAACGAAATAGGTAGTAAATGTTACATTCTTGACGCTTCGTGTCATCTGCTGGCCTGACGCGTTTCAGTTGTTGAATGCTGCAACACCATTCCACCGCAAACTAAGAAAATGAGAATTGTGTTTCTGAGGTTATTATTAAGCGTCGAGGAGGAGTGATGTAGTAATTGGCCGCGTTTCCACTTCGAATTAGTTTGAAAGTGAGCTCCGGAAATATTTCAATTTCAGAGCATTCTAAAATGGATCCCGACAGTGTAACTGCCAAGTTTTAATTACTTTTACGTCACACGGCGCACAAAGTGTGCAAAAGTCATTTGGGAGTTAGTAAAATGAAGCATTTAAAGTTGTGCTTAAGAGCTGGTTTTTGACGTGAGTCCGTAGAAACACTTCTCGAATTCAGCTTGAAGAATTTTAGAAATTCGATCCAATTTAAGAATACACTTCAATGAATTATAAATTTTATAATTTGTCGGAATAGAATATCCAGCGGTTCTAAGCAACTTCAGATATTACCTATTTGATTGCAATAGTATACGAATTATAAAACTATGATTTACGTATTATGGAAAGAGGTATATCACAAATCTTTTTATTTTTTATATTAAAAATAAAAAGATTTGTGATATACCTCTTTTTAAATATTTAGTCACAGCTTTATTAAAATAGAGATTTCTTCATAAATCAGTAGCAGGCGACTGTTTTATTGTAATCTTTTCTATTGTTACAAAGCTATTGGTAGTTATACCATATATTTTGCTGGAGAAATTCAGACTTATGTTAGCCCGAAATCAGTCTCAAAAGAGACTTTTTTTGAAAGGGCTGTCATATTACCTTAAACTTGCTATCGAAGCAATACTGTAAATGTTGTAAAAAATTGTCAGAGAATGATGCAATGCGTACAGTTTCTCAGATTGCTTGCAGAGAAGATATTACTGCAGTGAGTTCTTGCTAGCTATGAGGTAATTTGTAATGATAGAAAGGACCTTTTGTTTAAAAACGGAAAAAGTGTCATTCAAAAGCCAATAACTTCCATGCCACTTCGTTCAAGCTGCAAAACTTTGGATAAAACACACTTTTAATAACACTTTACAGAAAGAAAGTTTGAAAGTTATCATTTTTGGTAAATTTGATAGATCTTCATACACCGAAGTAATACCATGGGGTTCCACACAATGTCTGAATAGCGGCTCTGGGGGGGGGGAAGGCGAAAAAACACGAATCCGGTTTCTACTTTCAGAAAAGGCAGCCTATGCTGCCCCAAACCGTAGTGGCTTCGGCCATCCGACTGAGTAGCGTGACGACTCATAAAACAGAGTCAATAGATACCTGGACTTTCCGTCGTCTCTGCGCGCCTGAGGCTCAGACGAGGCCCGTACTGCAGTTCAGCTTTGAAGGTTTGAGAGAGAGTTTTATCTTAAAATGTTTGTTGTTTGGGATTGAGGTCCCTGTTGTTCAGGAAACTGAGTTCGTACTATACTGTTCTTTTCAGGATTTCTGTTGACATCCCTCGACTTTTCCGCCTAATACGGGAGCAGTTCAAAGGTTGCATTAAATTGCAGGAACAGATTAAACAAAATTTGATCGATTACCTCGACCCGTAACCTCTCTGGGTTCCAGATACCGACTGAGCGTTCTGACAGTCGCGAATCTGAGGCATAAAATACATGGACCCCGTTCCTACTGCCCGAAAGGTCAGTCTATGCTGTCCCGGAGAGTAGAAGAGCAAGCCATCCGAGTTGGTGGGGCGATGGCCAAATGACAGTTTACCGTTTAGGTACGGAGGAATGTTCCTCCGCGTATGACCCTGGTAGACTGACCCTGGGAAGCCGATGACTTCAGAAGACTGACCCTGGGAAGCCGATGTACTGTTGGGTGACGAGAGAGAGACTTCAAATTTTCAAATCCGCAGTCCATGAAACAGGTTTTCAAGGACTTAGCGGCAATGAAGACTTATAAGGTATATCTCCCACATTCTTAGCGTGCCTTCGTGGTGTAATGGTCAGCACACTGAGCCGGAATTTCAGAGGTCCGCGGTTCGATTCCCGGCGAAGGCGTTGCATATTTTTCATCTCTCTTGTTCCAAAAAAAAGTACCTAATGTCTCTACAGACTTACATATTTCCCAGGGGCTTTTTAACTGGCTACGATTCACTTCCAGCCCAATACTGTCCCCCGATCTGAGATCAGGCAGCAAGTGCTTGAGTTTCGTTTTTTAATAATATATCATTGCTTCTGTACCCATTTATATCACTGAACACTGTAGAATCTCCTTTTCGTGCTCTTTGTGAGAGTACATAAAATGATGGCTCAACATTTCGACAGCACTTAGCAACAAATACAAACGTTTTGGGAGGTTAGGGGATGAATAACGTAAACTCGTGCGCCATGGAACAAGATTCGAACTTCATTATCGACAAAAATCTGTGTGAGTGTATTTTTATTCTACATTTTTAAAACGTATCTCCATAGGTCAATATTATTGAAGTAACAAATAAAACCTAAGATGCGTTTGCGTTTTGTCAATTATTCTGAAAATCGTTGGAAATTAAAATATAATCAACACAACTAGAAAAGCGAATTGAAGTTTAAAATCCGCGACATAAAAAGAAGATATAATTAATTATAAATGAAAGAATTATGCAAATTAGAATCTGCATTTGATAGAAATGCTCCAGAATAAAATGAACAATAAACACTGAGATCAAAATGTACAGAGGCTGTTCGCACATTTTTCAAACGATTTTGGTAAGCGGTAATAAAACATTATTTGCTGCAAAAGAAATAATTGCAATTGTACTATGTTTTTAAAAGTCAAAATTATCGTCTGTGGCTTGAAAGATTTCTTTTTATTCAAAATTGCGAATTTAACAAACAGTGGTTCGAAGGCTACATTGACGCTCTTTCCGAAGAGAAATATGCATACTCCGTTATCCAAAAACGATGTGCGAGTCACGCTTTTGTGATATCTAAAGCGTCGATAGGTAATATCATCAACAAGAAAGGAAAAAAACGTCAAATTGGAGCCTCCAGTGGGACAAAAATTCCAAACAAGTATCCAAGGAAAAACGGATATCTTCGGCTATTGCGAAGGTACGTTGTTTAATGTTAAAAGAAAATCCTCGTAGTCAAAGGACAGTTGCAAACTCATTAAAATGCTCGGTGTCCACCGTAAACAAAATGATAAAAGTTGATTTAAATCCTAAGAAAGCGAAAAAACGCAATGTGCATCGTCTTCTTCCGAAGCATATCGCTGAACGCGGGACACGCTGCAGAATTCTATATGAGAAACACTTATCCAAAGAAAAATGGAAAACAATTGTCACAATAGATGAAGCATGGGTGTAGTTAAATGATTGTAACAGAAAAAGAGCCATTTATTATCATAAAAGGGGAGACAAAAATATTTAAGTTCATGGTTCAAAGAATCGAAAGAAAGTTTTTCTAAGGGATTCATGATCGTTGCTGGTTTTTCTTATAATGGCAAGTTAAAAATAAAGAGAGCGCAAAAAAATGTGAAGATCAACTCCAAATACTATCAGAAACATATTTTATCGCCAATTCTTTTGAATAAAAAACCTCACTTTACCCACAGTGCCATCGATCTGTGAGACTCCATCGGGACAAAGCTAGCAGTCACACATCAAAATCCACTGTAAATTTCCTAAAAAAAATGGAACAAAAAACTGGTATCAAGGCCATAAGCTTCACTGATATCCCTACTAAATCTCCCGATGTGTCACCTATGGATTTTTGTGCTTTCGGACTTTTAAAAACTGCATTAACTAAACGTTGTCCCAAAACCCTAACAGGACTCTGGAAAGGTGTTCGGGAGGAATGGGATAGAATACCTCTTCTGACACTTCAAAAGGCATTATTATCCTGGAAATTGCGGTGTCGAAAGATAGTTCAGAATAAGGGATGTCAAATAGAACATTTAAAACACAAGAATGTTTTGTAATTTAATTTTGTGAATACAATATACATCGTTTAGAAAATGTGCGAACAGCCTCTGTATCTAAGCTTGAAATACTGATTACAAACAGATAAACCATACTTCCTTGTGTACTTTTCCTTTTTTTTACTAATTCTACCGCACGAAAATCGAGAGGAGAAAATTATGCAAATAGTTTAATTTCCAAATAATGAGGTTGCAGAAAGAACACAAGAAACGAAAAGTAGTCATGGATAATCAAAAACTCAAATCATGGAAAAAATAAGTAAGTAGGACAATATTTCTTCTTTAAAAGAAACCTAAATTCTTATAAGAATATGCAGTAATACTAACATTACAATATCTAATAGGTATCGCCAATTATATTTCACGGTAACTTCAATCTCGCTTGTTCTCTGAATGCAGTAAGAAGAAGAAAATTACGCGAATATTATTTTTCAATTTTCAGAACCCGACATTAAAAAATTAGGGAGGCAATACGGGCTATACTGAAAGTTTTATCGCTACAGTAAATCTAATATTCGACCCAGATTTAAATAAAAAAGAAAGAAAGGAAAATAAAGAAAGAATCCCCCGCCCAATAATTTCTTCTCCTCTATTTCTTACTTGAAAAGTCTAGATATTTTGATAAACGATTCAAGCGAACACCAAATTTGTAAAAGCTCATAACTAAAAATATAAACAAAATTATTTCTTATTTCAAGATCTTACTGAATACTGTCCGACAACAAGAGATGTGATCACGAACGCATGTTCCATTACGACCAGTTCGTCTACCAAATGGAACAGGAATATTTTATTCCGAAGGAGGGGCAATATCTCGGAGTTCATTTTTTATAACCGAAGACAAATATCTTCCGCAGAAGGGTTATCCTAGAAATGGAGTTTTTGTTAGCAAATCTCCTGAAAACGTTTTGAATTGGTTTGGTTTACTTGATTACGACAATGTAATACGGAGCTATTAAATAAACTAAGAAAGTAAGAAAAAATGAAGGATTTTTAAGATGATCAATGTACTGCACCAAAGAATAAAATAACATTCTAGCAAATACGGAGGAAAGATCATTATTATTATTATTTACGTGTTCCGCCCTAAGGCACTATACGAAAGGGAGGATGCCTTCGTGGAGGACTCAGGGAAACTGGCTCGTATACACGTTACACATACTCCGCTAATTGCCAGCCAAGTTGGCAACAGCTGTGGTTTAAGCCCTTAACATACAATGATGTCCGGAAGACGCCACTGATTTCACGTGCGATTGTAGACTTTGATGTCTCCGAGACGTCAAGAAAGGTCTTCGGCGAACGCCGCGCTGTGTATTATTATTAATATATAGCAGTGTAAATTTGAAAATAAAACGTTCTGTTTCTAAGCTTGCACATGAGTGTCCAAATTAAATGATATTCTTTGGACACGTATTTTATTTATACGTCAAAGGGTTAAGCTAACGCATTCAGTTATTGAGCTTAAAATGACCCCTGTCGCCCAACTAGTATAGTGGTTAGCGTTTAGCGTCGCTGATTGCCATGCATAAGGGTCCGGGTTCGAATCCCGGAGAAGGCATGAATGTTTGTAAACGTATACTGTCCCTGCGGCATGGGGAAACTCCAAGTACGACACGAACCGGATGTCCTCTCGAGAGGTTGGTGATAGGGAAAGGGGTGAGAGACCCTCCGACCGGTCCCCCGGGGAACTCTCCATCAAAATTGGGGGCGGACCTAAGCTAAATCGCACTGTGACCTGTAAGGTTCTCAAGGCTGTTGTCAAAGACAGGCGTATCTTGCGCTCCTCGCACAAGGAATTTCGTGGGCTTGGATGACTATAGATCAGGCAAGTGAGCATTAGGAACAACAACAACAAAATTACCACCAGTGAGCAAAAATATTCCTAATACAAAGTATGTATTCTTAAAAGACGTTTTATTCTAATCTACGTTCTTTTAAATTCATCGGAACAGAATTAACAAAGATATCAAATGCATACAAATCTTTTAAACTGCTCGATTTAATCGATTTACTTATCTATGTATGCTGAAAACCAAATGAAAAAGATTTCACGTAGATAAAAACGCTTTTCTCAGCTGTTGCCACTAAGAAAACTTGAAAAGAAAGCACCGGATCATCTTTTATTCATAAAGCGCTAAATCAACTCGAGCGCATACCGACTTCCGCTCTCAAACACATTCAGCAAAAATTCGAAGAAAAAAAGTACCGAAAGAAACTGTGAAAAGTTAAGGTGTAAATTTGGTGCACTGAATATTTTTCGTTATTATTCATTTCTACATCTCGGCTTATATGTCGCGTGATAAGTGAATCATGAACTCTCATTCTAAGATCTTTCCAACTTTGTTCAAAGTCCAAAGCCATAAGTCCTTAGTCCAAAGGGGCTTTGTCCTTGAAGGACTAATGTTTTCGTTTTGCGATTTTTCGTTCACTACAGACGGCAGTATCACTTTTCAAACTGTTGCCACCAAAAGTTATCGTTGTGTATCATATTTAAAGAAATTAAATAATGAAGAATCTGCATAAATGTATGTATGTATATATATATATATATATATCCAAATGTGATAACACAACGGTACCTAAAGCCAGCAAATTTTGAATAACGTACGTTTCCACCCGAATGTGTGCATCTGGAAGCCTAAATTTGGAATTTCTTTTATTATCTATTTCATATTTTATAAAACTTTAACGAATTTTTGATCAACAAACTCAACAATTTAAAAGCGAGGCATGGCAACACTAAACAGGGGTGAAAAACACCTTTTTATCTCCAGTGCGCGTAACTGTGTATCGGAAATTCTAAAAATATGCTTATTTTAAATCATTTTGCGATGTTGCTGTTGAACTGAATTTTATGGTTTAAATGCGAAGAACATGATAATAAATAATGAATAAAAGTTAACACACAAAACGTTAAAAAAACGCCCCTTTGAACGTAATTTAAAATCTGAAACCCTTCAGATTTTTTTAAAAAAATTTTTCTGTTACTCTTGTTACAGATTATTGCAATTTTCTTTTCAAAACGAAGTTATTAAATTATGGCTGGATAAAAAAAGCAAAGCAAGATGTTGCCTTGCTTCGCTTTATGCAAAATGAGGCAATCAACTAATTATTATACTTATAATTAACTTATTAAAATATGCAGTTTTACACAATGTTCCGCAGTTCAGAATTGTTTCATTAAGTCTCAGAAACACAAATTCGGTTGAAAAAAATCCGATGACTTTGAAAACTTAATTGGATAAATTTTAATTAGTGCAGCGATTCTTCACCTGTGGTACGCAAGAGAAAAAGAGGTGGTACGCAAAGAAACGAAGTTTTCTTTAACTATTAAACTTAAAACTGAAATAGTCCTAAAAGTGTTTAAGTTTTTTTCTAACACTCGTAAATTTATACGACCTGACCTTTGTTCAAGATCAATAGCGGCTCACAGACTTTAGCAAAATAATGCGTTTTTATTTTCACAAATATTCTTTTAGCCAAAAAAATGACAAATTTTGTCATAAATGATGTTATTAAAAGGAGTAATGGAAATAGATATTCTGTTTAATAGGAAATAAAAATAATAAGTTCCTATAAAAAGGTAACAGTGGCTCATAAATTCTTTTAGAGTTGATCGATATAATATCATGTCTAAAATTTATGTCGCCACCCTTTCCGGTCTCATATATCTCTATTTTCAATTAGAATAATTTTTTCACGTGAATTTGCTGTCTCTAAAAGCAGGTATTTGGTTTTCTTGTTGCTTTGTATTCCTTACTTTTCTACGCGATTTGAGAACATCGTCGTTTAATTTTGAAAAACTCGTAATATATTGTGCGTTTAAAAAATTTTGAAAAAAAAATAATAAAACAAACCTTGTAGAGACATTAGGTATTTGAAACAAGAATATTAAAAAATGAGCAATACCTTCGCCGGGACTTGACCTGTTGAATACGCGCCCAGCATGCTGACCACTACACCACGAAGGCATGCAAAGAAGGCGGGAGAAATACCTTGTAAGCTAGATTTATTTCAAAATGGAAAAATAGCTATGACTGACTAAGTGGAAAAAGGATGATTCAGAGATGATGAATCTAGAATATTCGACTAGCACTAAGATTATTAAAAAGAAAAGAAAAATTATTTATAGAAAATATAATGAAAGTAATTTATTATTTGGGTTTACTCGGAATGGAGATGAAATGGACTCTCAACCTCAATGTGTTGTTTGCGGCGAACTGTCATCCAATTGAAGTATGAAACCATCGTTTCTCAAAAGACATCTAGAATTTAAGCATTCCAATTTAAAGGAAAATATGAAGAATACTTTAAGAGGAAGATTTAACATTACGCACAAGGAAGCGTTTTCTGCGTTACCTTTATTTATTAAATCTCGGTACCTAAAACAGATAAAATCTAATTCAACAGCAATATCATAAAATATTTAAAAACAGCATATCTTTAGAATTTCCGATGGGCACTCTCGAGCACTGGCAATAAAAGTGTTTTTTCTGTACAGTGTCGCCAATGCTCGCTTTGAAATCATCCAGTTTGTTAATGAAAAAGTCTTTAAAATGCGAAACAGATAATAAAGCAAATTCCGTATTCAAAATTCGAGCTTCCAGGTGCCCATTTTCGAGTGGAGGATTACGTTATTCAAAATTGGATGTCTCTAGATACCATTGTTTTTTCACAATGCTAACATACATATACCATCGTTTTTTCAGAATGCTAACATACATATATTTGTGTAGATTCTTCATTATTTATTTTCTTTAAACATAATAGAGGGCGATAACATTTAAGAAGTGATTCGCCGCTTATCGTAAAACGCCACAAAAGGCCGTTTTGAGACTAATAACCCTACCGGGCTACAGCCCCTTTGGGCTAAAAAGAGGTAACAGGCTCATTCAGCTAATATACTGCACCATACCAAATGAAACACCTCATAGTGATTTTTAAACGACTAAACGGCGAAAATGTTTAAAAGGGAAAATGTTAATAATTTACCGTTCTCCTATTTAGTCAGAAACTAAGATACGTATTAAAGCTTTCGGTACCGAAATTAAATTAAAAAGCGTCCTTTTTAAGTACATGATTATCGTATTTAAACCCAATGCCGCTTCATTCTTTAGTTAATTCCACGTGGATTTAAAATATGTTGAATGTAGCTATAATAATTTCCCTCTTTGCCTTTTAAAATTTGCTTAACATTTTAAAAGCGATAGAATTTGACATAAAACTGCGATAAGCTGGTATGGCTTTTGATGCAACTCCAACTAGCGTATCTGGCATTTTCTTAGAAAAGTTTAGATGCCTGTGTTCTGCCTGTTTTCAATTACGTCTGGGAACACTTGTTCAGAGACTGATTTTACACATCTTTTGAAATATATTTTCGCTTTGATAAACGCAGTATGAATTTGAATTTCTAATGTGCTTTCTATCCTGGGAACTCCTTTACAAATTCAATTCCATATTCAGTTTCGAACATTATTTAAATAACACACTTTCATGCATAAAAACCCGATGAAGCAAAACTACAAAACAAAACAAAACAAATCTCAACGAGCAATTGAAGAAGTTAATACATTTTTTTTAAAATCGAAGAAAATGTTTGAAGACATGAAAGCAATATTTTGTGAAATGCCAGAAGTAAATTATTGCTCCTTTTGATACAAGAAATGAAAATATATCGTCTTTTGTGAAAATGTGCGAGATTTTTTTTTCCTTTCAATGATTCTAATGTCTATCTTCCACCAATTTACATCTCCAATAGAATTTTAATAACCCGAAGATTTCTTTCTTTGTTATTTGTGCGTCCAGTGTTTTTGTTACGAACTCGGTCCAAAAGAAACTGAATAAATTCTAGCAACATTTTGTCCCCCCCCCATCTACAATATGTTGCAATTTAATTTAATTCGTTTTGGCATCCCCCCACTATCAAGATATTTGAAACAGCTTATTTTTTTAATGTTAAAGATATCGTGATATTTGCGCTTTTGTTCCGTTTCTGGTGTTATAAAATTTTTGGCTTCCTGCGACAAGTGCATAGTCGCTAAAACACTTTTAAAATACTGTTGCGTGCGTAAGGGTTCGTAATGGATTGAAGGCACAACTCGTTAAAAAGTTAAGTTTTTTTTCTTTTCAAACAAAATAAAACAAAATACTAAAATATTTCCTCAGAGATATTCGTACAACATCAAAATATCTCAAACGTTAAACAGAGTTCAATTCAAAACAGATAAAGTTAATCCAATCTCACAGCGAATTCGCTACAATCCATCACAGCATTAAGTAAACAAAAAGCAGTTCGCTTTATACAGCTACAACTCAGATGAGGTGTTTTAATTCGGCTTTTATAAGCTTTTTAATTATTCACTAGAATATTCTGGTAAAACCTCGATTTTTGTGGATGGCAACAGCAATTACGAGATACTTATTTATTAAATATTAAATGCACGTGCTCTTTTATTTTTACTTTTCCGACGTAGGTAAATCGTTCGCGTCGCACGGGAAAATAAAGCAATTTTAATTACAATTCTAAATAAATAGGAAATCCGTAACACTATTTTCAAAGGTATTATATGAACAAAATTAACTTTTGTTAGTTGTAGAGTCATTAGGTTATTTTGAAGCACGAGCATGAAAAATGTGCCATGCCCTCGCCAGGGCTCGGACCTCTCGAAGATGCGCCGAGTGTATTATCGTTACACCACCAACGCATGCTGGAAGGAGAGAGAAAATGCCTTGTAGCGTAATTAATCTCTTTTTAATTAGAGATTCAAAGTCGATTAAAGATAAATAACATCTGGTATATGGATAAATAGTTTAATTTATTTTAATATTTTATTGCCCATATTTAGCTCAAAAGAGTCTCGAAATGGGATTTTGCGTCGGTTCACTATAAACGGCTTATCACTTTTCAGACTGTTTCCACCAAATACTTTTGCCTTCTGTAAGTTTTAAAGTAATTAGTAATGTAGAATCTACATGTACGTAGTTCCTCACGTTGTGAAAAAACGTCGGTACCAAGAGCCATTAAATTTTGAATAACGTAGTTCTCCACCTGAACACGTGCGCCTGGAAGCCGGAATTTTGAATTTCGAAATTGTTTTGCTATTTTTGATTTCATATTTTACAAACGTTGTTTAACAAATTCAATGATTTGAAAGCGAATAGGAGCAACCCTTTCGAAATAAAATATTCTTATCTGAGTCATTAACGATTATTGCCATCGGAAAAATGTAGGATATCTGTTTATTTTAATTAACAAACTCGGGTCTATGATAGTAATGTGTTGCAGCGGACAGAAAAAAAGTATGTTTATCTTCTAAGCTCCAACGTTTTCCGTTCAGTAAAGGATAAGACACTTTCAGATTTAATATGGAAGGAGTAATACGCTAAACGATTTAAAAGCAATACACACAGTTCATACGAATATTTTATTTATTTTATTCATTTTGATTGATGTAAATAAACATGCATTAAAATAATGAGACATTTAATTAGAATTTACACTATCTGGATTCGTTAAAATCATTACCTACTTTTCATTTTTATGATAATTCTTTTAGCGGCTGCTTTTCAAAGAAATAACATAGTGAATACGAAAAAAATATATGGCAACGTCTAACACTCTATCGGGCATTCTAAAGATATGTTGTTTTTAAATATTTTACAACTTTGCTGTTGAATTGAATTTTATGTGGCTAAGAAGTAAGAAGGTGATGTTTAATAAATAAAGTTAACGCATACGAAGTGAGTAATTAAAAAAAAATGTCTAGCATTTTTTGCCAGCCGTCTTACTAATAAAACTGACTAATGGTATGATGAACTGAGAAAAGACTGAAAAAATATTAAAATATATAACAATCCTTAGCATTGCATCTGGAATTTTAAACGTGTTCTGGTATTCAGTTTTTAAAAATATTGCGATTTTGCTTTTGAAATGTATGTGTCGCAAGTGTACAAAAAATGATGTTTTATAATAAAGCTAAAAAGATTATTATTTCTCCCGCCTTCTTCGCATGCTTTCGCGGTGTAGTGGTCAGCACGCTCGACGCATAAGCGAGAGGGCCGTGGTCCGATTCTCGGCGAAGGCGTTGCTCATTTTACATGTCCCTACAAGATAAAAAAGCAGTTGCTTAGCAGGAGTGAGTGCAAGAGCAGACTGGAAAACCTTAACAAATTCTTTTGGAGCAAAATAATTCCGTTGAAATCTAAAACATCTCAGCTTTATATATATAT
>KK120623.1:597062-622072 GCA_000611955.2 Stegodyphus mimosarum
ATATATATTTCTTTTTTTATCTCAGGATTTATGCAGTTGCAATGCTCAATAAACTTTAAAGCATACTTCTATAACAAAAGTTTGCATATATCACTGCGAAGCGAAGTGGTGTGTGTGTGTGCATATATATATATAAAACAGACATCTATTTTAACAGGAATTATAAAAAAAATGTCAATTGATACTTACGTGTGTTGATTCAGATTGCAAAAAAGCCCATTTCTCAGTTCCAACTGAAAGAAAGTTACGAACTTTCATTTTAATATTCTAAAAACATGACCCCAAAATCCGTTGTTCAAGCAAGGTGCAATTAGAATGCTCTTTCCTTACATATGACACGATATCCTTTAAAGATATTCACAGGTGGACGAAATAAGCACTTTTTGCAATGAAATGTGTGGGCGGAAATGGCGTTTTGACAGGCAACAGGCCGCTGTTGATAGATAGATAAGAGCGTTCTGGTAGCGTAAATCATCACTCCCCGCGTAAATTTGGAGCGCAGCTACACAAATGTGAAGCCGTCCGATATGCCCTTTAAACATGAAGCTGTAAACAGAAACCGAACAACAGCTGAAAAAAAGGCAGTATATTATTCTTTGTACAGCAGTATATTATTCTTTGCAGAGCATTTGAGTTACAGTTGGACGATCCGTTCGGACTAATTCAAAGAACCGATTCACTTTACTGAGCGAATTTACTCCGATTCCAAAAATGAAGCTGCGGTTCTTTCGCAGTTTACGAACAGCTTTTGTTCAAATTGGAGGAGGATTTGTAGTCTAGGAACAAGGATTTGTAGTCTAGGAACAAGGATTTGTAGTCCGATTCGGAGATCTCGTAGAGGCGCGCCTAGAAAGTTCAGTTCTCATTTTAAGGAGCAGAAAGAATGATCATCCTCTCTTACTAAAAGTGAGTTCAATTTATATCGCTTCCCAACATTAAAAAAAAATTATTCTAGAACTTCATGTTTAGTTCTGTACAGAAAGCAGGTTTTATGAAATCTCAAAACTGTAGTTGAAAGAAATCAGTTCAGAGAGTTAGAGTTTCGTTGAGTGCACTTTTCCGATCCCACGGCTCGTTGAATTTTTTCTGCTTTTGATTCACCTTTCGCTCTGAATTTTTCCTATGAAGTATTGTTTATGAATGCTGTGTAATAAAAAAGAACCGATTCATTTTAGAAAGGGAAAGGTGCTGTTCCTATCCCATAAAAGGCGGTTTTGTCCATTTCTAGTTTGAGTATCTGCTCTATTTTATCCGCAGCCTGCACAGATTAAGTGTGTATCAATGTGTTCCTTGCTCATGTAGCAATGCAGAGTGCTCGAAATTCGCACGGAGATGATGATTTACGCGCGTAGAACGCTATCATCTAGCAGTCAATAGTGTATGCTGTTGTATAGCGCCACTGCTCCATTTATGCACACACCTTTCGCTACAAAATCTACTTATTCTGGTCTCCTCTATTTGCTTTTACATTTTTATCATATAGTTTTGAAGCACTTCGTATATCAACCTAGCGTGCTATGACAAATATATGTGCATAGCACCATAAATTCTTTGAGAAGTCTTTGATTGTTATTATTGCTTCTCTTTGGCGTGAAGAAATTTAATTTGATGTAGTGCAAGTACAATAAATGCATAAAATATCTTACGTATTTTTAATCAATACCTAGAGATCATATTTAAATGACATCTAATGTATCATTGTTACAAAGGTAGGGAGAGAAGAGGGGAAGCATAAAGAAAACCTCCGAATGCAGGCGGCGAACCAAAAGACTTGAAAATCTAGGCTCTTTGGGAACAGCGTTCGGATTTTGCTGACCTACAAATTCACTGAAAATGCCCTTGAAATGCCCAGAAAATGCACTTAAAATGGAAAAAATGCCATTCAAAACAAATTAACTGCCCCCCAAATGACACTATAAAAAACGAGATAATTGAGAAATATTGGCAAATAACGGATTAGCACCTAAGCAATTACACACAATTCAATTTTATTTTTACTTCTGAAATTTCAACTTAACCCAAGTGAGTTACCATTGCACTGAACTATTAAGCGTTTCTTGATTTTTTTCGAAACTGAAAGATGGTCTGTAGTCAGTATATAAGTTTTTATACCGTCAAGAAGTTTCTCTCGACAGCTATTGAAGTTATTGGAGCACACTTAAAAAATAATTGCATCATTCATCGTTAACTCTTCTTCAGGTTGAAAAGGGTCTGCTTCTCCTGACGAGATGAGGAATATTTTCCGCATAGTTTGGAGCTTGATTTCTCATAGTTTTTATTCTGAATAGTGTCGAATATAGCAAAAACATTTTACGAGTATGCTTTGAAGAAAACTTAGGAAGTTGTGTTTTTAAAATAGGAAGTTCTATTTTTAAAATAGGAAGCTCTATTTTAAACCTGATATATGAAGGAACATTTTTTGTCCCAGAGCCCTGTGTAAGGTGTTAAGTAAAATATACACTGTTAGTATTAAATTAAGAAAACATCTCAAAAATCACGACTTCTGAAAAGGTTACATGTAGAATTTTATGAAATTTACCCACAATATATAACATATAGCAAGATATCAAGTAACATAAAAAGAAATTACCAGACAATTATGGTAGTATAGAAATTAGGACATGTATAAAATGAACAAATCGAAGGCGTCAGTTTGCTATAGGAAAAGTACCTTCAATATGGAATAGGATCACCTCTAGAAGCAATACAGCACATACAGCGCTGTGTGATGCTTTCAATTATGCGGTCTATCAATTCCATAGGAAGCGAGAGCCATTGCTCTTGCAAAGCAGTTGCAAGAGCGGCAAGGTCTGAGGGGGCGGATTGAGAGCAGCAAAACGTCTCCCTAAAGCATCCCAAACGTGCTCGATAGGATTTAGGTCCGGGCATCGAGCTGGCCACTCCATGCGTATAATTGTTTCCTGTTGAAGATAATCGTCTACGATACGAGCCGTGTGGGTTGTCGTCCTGTAACAGGAAAGCATTACCTATTGCCCCGGCATATGGGCGCACATAAGCATCAAGGATGTCATCTCTATAAACCTGAGCACTCACGGTTCCCCTTGGAAAGACACGGAGCTATGTGCGTCCAATTAAAGAGAGTCCACCCCAAACACAGACCTGCCTCTTCCGTGTACAACATCTCTTTCACGGATGTTTGACGGACGATAACGGACTCCAGGTTCTCTCCATATCAAATAACGCCTACTATCGCTTTCTACGCTAAACCTGGACTCATCTGTAAAGAGAACAAACAGCCGTCCAGTGGACATGTTGTCGTGCTCACTGCAAATGGTCCCTCCTATGGCGTGACGTGAGCGGCACGCAGATGCCTGGTCGCCTCGTACGCAGACCACCTTCGTGAAGCCTTCTACGCACACTTGACGTTGACACCAACCTTCCGGTGACTGCAACAAGGGAGGATCTAAAGAGAGTCTGAGTAGCGGTTCCACACCTACGTGAGCATAATGTTAAATATCAGTCATCGGCGCTTGTGTAGCAGTTGGTCGTTCTTGGCTGAACCTCCTAGATGCCGAATCGGTGGTTTGAAATTGCCTTCAAAGTCTATGAACCACAGAACGACTCGCATTTAGCCATCTGGCCAATTCTGTTTGACTTTGTCCTGCTTCTAGTCTCCCAATGACTCTCCATCGTAGTTCTGCAGGCAAATGATGCCTGGAGGATCATTGTTACGAATTGGCTATCTCAGATTTTTGATGTCCCTATCACAGTGGGCTTGCTCTCAAACAAGGACTTTTATGCTTCTCGCAAATGACGTATTCCGAGTGCAGCGCCACTAATTTGCATATTGCAGTTTTACTCATCTACTCTGTAAGGTTTTAGTTTAAACTAACAAAGTTTTATGTTAATTTCCTCTTTCCTGTAAGCTCTTATTTCAACTTCCCATTAGAATGTGCGCGCGTTTCAGCTTTATGCTAATTTGAAGTGGAGCCAAGTTTTGTATTTAAGGGTTAGCAAGGAACTTCTCAGTGTGAGAGAGCTTTTAGCCTCAGATCACTGCGGCTCTGTCCGACGTTCGCCTGACTAGCTAGTATTTAAGTTCAATAAGTAATAGCGCTGTTACGCTATTACTTATTGAAGAAATCTAAGTGCGTTAGTATTAGCTAAATCTTGCTACGCACCATTAATAGATTAGCATAGAGGCCAACATCGCGTTTATAGCTCTGAGAGCAACGACTTCTTAGCTTTCTATTTAACTTTATTTTAAATTATTCGATTGTTCAGTTTAGACCCAAGTGCGGTCATTATTTTCTGTTATCCCTTCCAAGTTGGGAAGTGGCTGTAAATATTAGTTTAATAAAAGGGTCATTTTAAAACCCTCCCTGCGTGCAGTTATTCTACCATTTAACCACAGTTAAATGGTAGAATAACATAGCTATATGGCACATAACATAGCTGCATTCAGCTCCCTGTCCGAGATCAGGACTTAACAACTTCACAAATATGTTCGCCAAAAGTATGCACAGAACACTCAGTCCTGACAACTCTTACTTGGCAACATATTCAAATTTTACACGGTTTGGCTTATTTTTGAGGGAGTTATCGCTCTTTTTGTGATTTTTCCTTAATTTATGATAAACATTGTATAAAGCGCAGGTTCGAAATTTTTAAAAACATACTGCTCGTTTTGGTGTTACTTTCGAGGTAAAAAAGTAGTTTGGCGAAATGTAGGGTCGTCAAACTCCTTTTGTATTCATGGCATTGTATAGTGTTTTCTCCCGGCATGCTTTCCTGGTGTAACGGTAGCATACTTGGTGCGTACTTCAGAAGTCCGGGTTAGGGCCCCAGCAAAGGCATTGCTGTTTTTCATGTCTCGTGCTTCAAAATGAACTAACGACTTTACAGAATTTTTATTTCTATAAGTCCTTCTTTCGAAGTGAAAAGATCTAAGGCCAACTTACCGCCGGCGGATTATACAAACTGATGGGAAAAAAAGAAAGAAAAATAAAAGGTATTTTATCGAGGTAGATAAACGTACTGAACACAGCTATCAGTGTATAAGTATGTAATCCTATGGAAGTGAACATGTACAAAACGTTTTAACGAGCTGAGAAATGGTGGTATGGTAAAAATTCTTAGAAGTGACAAAATACTTTCGAAAACAACTGTCGTCATAGATAGGATTAAAGGCTATAAAATCAGTTTTCTGGAAATGGGACATGCTTGTCTAGTAAAAGTCAGTTCATAAGAGTTCAGACGGCTCATCAGTGGTCGAGCGGTGAAGTCGCTGAACACTGGTAGTCCGGTCCGAAGTTCGATTCCCGCAAACGAGCTGAATGCACGAGCGTTTTCGTGTTTTTTCCCATGTATAACGTGTTTACGAGCCAGTTCCCCTTAGAAAGTCGTCGACGAAGGCATCCCTCCCTCCTGTGTAGTGCTAGCAGTCCACGTAAATGATAAGAGCTGAGACTGTGTTATTTTAAAGCTAAATTTATCTTTCAGTTTGATTACTGTATTATGCCTCAAAATGCTCTAAAATGGCCAAAAGATGCCTTGGTAAAAATCTCCAAAATGCTCTAGAAACTCAAGAATTGCTCTAAAAGAGGAAAATAACAAAAGAAGTGAAAATAAAATTCATATATTATCAAAATCCGGGCTTTTGTTATCAGGCTCCAGGTTTTTCGTTTTTCTAAAAACCGAGGCTTCGGTTTTGTAACGCGTAAATCCTTCGTTTATCCACATACAAAATGTTCTTCATTATTCATGACATAGTTCAATGAAAGTGAGCAAATCCATATACGCAAATGCCGCTGTATGGATTAAATAAACGAATGCTTCCATGTCAGAATATTCATTAACCATTATCCTGATTATGAACGATTTGATTGACATGACTGGTCCTCACGTTCGCAGTCGCTGGATTTAATTTCCTGCGATTATTGTTACGCGGAATTCTTCGAAGACTATTTATGCAGGAATAATTCGCACTTTTGCAGTTTTAATCGATTTGCTGGAGGGTAATGATTACTAGATTTCGTTCTAGGATCAAGGTGACGTGCTTTGAAAATGAATTAAAAAAATCTGAGTTTATTCACCAACATTGGTTTTTCAATACTTTAAAAGGTTTACTTTTGATTTTGGCATTTTTGCGATTTAGCTTTTTCTTAATTGTGTTTAAAGCAAGGAGTACTGAAAATTCTTTTTTTAAATTCTGAAAAATACCTTTTCAATAATATTTTTAAATTGAATTTCCGTCGCTTGGAGACGTAATATGAAGCGTTCTCTTTTTATAATTTTTAGTGAATTATTGCTTTATTACTTTGTAGCTTTAGCGCAAGTCTTGACCTTATTAATTTACTTTTAATTACTTTCATTATGAATATAAATTCAAACTAATAGCAGCTTAGCGCTATTTTTATAACAGCCTGCACTCTGTGTATTATATCTCCAAGAAACTTTGTAGTTTTGTCGCCAATTTAGGCTGAACTTTCTTCAATAGACAACTACTTATTACGACCACCCTTTTGCTTCCATCTCTTAATACGTACTTGCATTCCAGTCATTTGGTTTTTTA
Organism: Stegodyphus mimosarum; assembly: GCA_000611955.2. NCBI lineage: Eukaryota > Metazoa > Arthropoda > Arachnida > Araneae > Eresidae > Stegodyphus > Stegodyphus mimosarum. The sequence goes on from KK120623.1 coordinate 603,598, forward strand.
AATTTTAAGGCAAGTTGGTTTAATTTTTGCTTACTAGTTTGATTTTTAAATTTATTTTTACTACACTTTTTAACTTCAATTTTATGGATTATTACTTTTAATCTTCTTATGATTTTTAAAATTTGTTCTTGCATCTACTTTTGTTTTTATCTTTGTATTTGAAATGAAAAGAGAGTGTAGGGGATATGTCTTCTAAAGTTGTACAGACATTAGGTTATATTTTTTTTAACAAGAGAGATGAAAAATATGCAACTCCTTCGCCGGGAATCGAACCACGGACCTCTGAAATACCGGCTCAGTGTGCTGACCATTACACCACGAAGGCACGCTAAGAATGTGGGAGATATACCTTATAAAGTAAGCGTCTCGTTCAGATTAATTGTGCTCTTAGTGAAAAAAAAAATTTTTAATCTTTAAAGATTATTTGCTTTTTAACAGGATCCTTTTGGTATAGTGACTAAAATCTTTATTTTGATTGAGTATCATTTAGTGATTCGAATCTAGCAAATAATTTGATGCTTACTTGGAAGTACACTGACTTCCAATAAGTATTTGGACACCTATGCAAATGACGATATCTGCGGTCCTAAGGTACGTCACGGACTCCGCCGGTATATATCGTGTAGGAAACAGCATCGGCTTTAGTCGCATGCAAGATGCCTCGCAGTTCGGAGCTCTCTGATTTCGAGAAAGGTATAATTATCGGGTATCACAAATGTGGCCGATCCTTAAGGGACATATCTAGCGATCTGAAGTACCCAAAATCGACAGTGGCCTATGTGATTAAAGAACTGGAAGGTGAGCGTTGATTGTCGGAATGTGCCCCGAGTCGGCAGACCAACGAAACTGGGAGATAAAGACCGACGACTGCTGTCCAGAGAAATTCGGAAGAACCGCACCCAACCGATGGCCCTCATCCGCGAGGAGCTTCAACAGGCATCCGGGAGTATTGTTCCAATGAATACCATCCGTAAGGAAACACATCTGCTTGGTTTTCACGGTCGTGCTGCTGCCCATAAGCCTTTGATCACAAAGTCCAACCGCGCTGCTCGGTTAATGTGGTGCAAAGCACATCGAAATTGAACCGTAGATCAGTGGAAACGGGTTCTTTGGAGTGACTAATCAAGGTTCACCCTTTACCGTTCGGATGGCAGGGTCTGGGTCTGGCGTCTACCTGGAGAACGTCTCCTGCCAGAATGCATTGTGCCAACAGTCAAGTTCGGCGGAATTGGAATTATGGTCTGGGGGTGTTTCTCCTGGTATAGGCTGGGACCCTTTGTCCCCATTCATGGTAAGCTCAACTCCGATGCCTACTGCACTATTTTGGATTACAATGTGCTTCCTACGTTGTGGCAGTTTTAAGGGTTGGACCCCTGTTACTTTCAGGACGACAATGCCAGTTGTCATGTTTCGACGTTAACCAACGCTTGGTATGGTGCCAATGGAGTTCATCGAATGGACTGGCCTGCGCAAAGTCCAGACTTGAACCCTATCTAGAACCTCTGGGACGAGTTGCATCGCCGAATTCAGGGGTGCACTACCCGTGCAAAAACGGTGAAGGAATTTCTATGTCTTCTGCAAGCCGAGTGGAAGAAAATACTACTAGCTGTCATACAAAGACTTGTGGAAAGTATGCCCCGGAGGGTCTACGCTGTAATTACCTCTCGTGGAGGCTCTACCAACTATTGATTTTGAATAAAGTTAGTTTTTCTTTTCTATCACAGGTGTCCAAATACTTATTGGTAGTCAGTGTAAGATGAAACACTCTCTCTTATTTTAGTTACTGGTAATGGATGGTAGATTGGTTTATCCCCTTGATAAGTCGATTAATCTTCTATCAATAACAATAACTGGTTTTTCAATACTTAAAAAGTTGACTTTTGATTTTGGCATTTTTGCAATTTAGTTTTTTCTTAATTGTGTTAAAAGCAAGGAGGACTGAAAATTCTGTATTTTTTTTTAATTCTGAAACATATCTTTTCAATAATATTTTTAAATTGAATTTCCGTTGCTTGGAGATGTAATATGGAGAGTTTTCTTTTTATAATTTTTAGAGAATTATTGCTTTATTACTTTGCAGCTTTAGCGCAAGTCTTGGGCTTATTAATTTACTTTTAATTACTTTCATTACGAATATATATATATATATTCTGACATGGATATATATACTGACATATAATATATATATATATATATATGTACTTGAATGTAACAATACTGTAAAAAAAGCATTTTCGTAAACGTCCTAAGCTGATAACGTTAACTGGTTAACTGTGAGAAAGTGTTTAAATAGTTCACCCATAATTAGTTGATCTATTTCAGGAATATATTTATGTAATGAAGATCAAAATGAAGGTACTACTTTTTACGTGGTTAATGCTTCTAATCTTTAAGCGCAATAAAAGTCATAGAAATAAAAGAACGTTTAGTGTAACGATTAATATAATGAATGTACTCAATAATTTTGCAGAGGAAAGGAAAAAATTGGTAAGTTTTCCCTCGTGCAACCACAAAAGTGCTAACGGGAAGAATGGCCGTTTCGAAGATTTTCTAAGAAACATTTACTGGTCATTACGTTCTGGAAAGGAAAACCACGAAAATCAACTATGCTGCCCGACCGTTTGCCTGGATTTGAAGAAAAAAAATTAATAAAAATGTTTTTCTTTCAGATTTTATATTACATCCAAACGGGTGTTCTTTTTCATTTACAGACACATACACGTTTGGAGAGCATTTGGGCTAACGCCATGTCGAGTTAAAAATATTTTAAAAAAGCATATCTTTAGAATTTTCGAAGAAAGTCTCTCGCGCTCTGGTTATAAAAATGTTTTATTCCTTACAGTGTTGCCACTGCTCTCTTTGAAATTGTTGAGTTTTTTAATCAAAAATTCGTTAACGTTTTACAGTACATGTAAATAATTGACAATAAAACAAATTACAAATAACGGCCTTCAGGTGCCATGTTCGGGTGGAGGACTAAGTTATTCACAATTTGAGTAACTGCAGGTACTGTTGTTTTTTCCCACAGCAAAAAATATACATACATACATGTTGAGTCTTCATTATTTAATATCTTTAAATATAATACAGGGCGATAATATTTGGCGGTAACAATTTGAAAAGTGATTAGGACATTTAAAGTGATTCGACGCGAAATGCCGTTTCGAAATTAATAGCCCTTCTGGGCTAACGGCCATTTGGACTAAAAAAAGGAATTGAGTAAAACATCCAAAATTAAATTTTCACGTTTTACAGATTCTGGCATATTAGATCCCAGTTATACAAAAAATCAATTTAAATTTTTTATCCTACTTTTTAAGGAAAAGAAGCTCATAAGTACGTAACAGAAGAAATTAGATAATATACCGCTATAAATTTAAATTCAAAGTTGCTAAGTTTAAAAAAATTGAAACAGTCAGTTAATGAACAATGGGAAAAAAATCTTCCCTTACATCTAGTCAATGCTTCCAAAAACAGATCAAGAAAGAAGAGAAACACGCCAAAGTAAAACATAAAATCATCAGCAAAGCAACAACCATACGGGTTTAGCGTAGATTTTACTCAAGATTCAAAGACAAGGAATTCAGTCTTGACTGAAAATCTATGCCGCGAGGTTATTACTTTGCTAATTTTATGTTTCAACACAATGAATTAGTGAATGTAGAAAATATCCTATACTCACGGGTAAGTAAAGCGATTTCCCAAACCAAGGATTATAACTGTTGGGGTTACATAAAATAATTTTTTCATTTTGCGGTATTTGCTACTAAAATTCTTATCAGTTAAAACATGATGCGTGCATTTAGAATCATCTTTTACACAGGCTGTTCGCACATTTTTAGACGATTTTGGTAAGCGGTAATAAAAAATCGTTTCCTGCAAAAGAAGTAATTGCAATTGTACTATGTTTTTAAAAGTCAAAATGATCGTCTGTGGCTTGAAAGTTTTGTTTTTATTCAAAATGACGAATTTAACGAAGCAGTGGTTCGAAGGCTACATTGACGCTCTTTCCGAAGAGAAATATGCATACGCCGTTATCTAAAAACAATGTGAGAGTCACGGTTTTGTGATAACTACAGCGTCGATTGGTAATATCATCAACAGGAAAAAAACGTCAAATTGGAGCCTCAAGTGGGACAAAAATCCCAAACAAGCATCCAAGGAAAAACCGGACATCTTCGACTATTGCAAAGGGGTTGGGTTATTCAATTACGGCAAAGCACACGAGGGATATCTGCCTAAAGGCAGGGATGCCTTCGTGGAGGACTTTCTAAGGGAAACTGGCTCGTATACACGTTACACATGGGGAAAACCACGAAAACGCCCATGCAGCCAGCCCGTTCGCGGGATTCGAACCTCGGACCGAACTACCAGTGTTTAACGTCTTTACCGCTCGGCCGCTGGTGGGCCTTCTATTGCAAATGGAAACTATTGTTTAATGTTAAAAAAAATACCCCTAGTCAAAGGACGGTAGCAAAATCATTAAAATGCTCGGTGTCCTCTGTAAACAAAATGATAAAAGTTTATTTAAATCTTAAGAAAGCGAAAAAACGCAATGTGCATCGTCTTCTTCCAAAGCATATCGCTCGGCGCGGGACACGCAGAATTCTATACGAGAAACACTTATCCAAAGAAAAATGGAAAACAATTGTCACAATAGATGAAGCACGGGTGTATTTAAATGATTGTAACAAAAAACGAGCCATTTATTATCATAAAAGGGGAAAACAATTTAAGTACATGGTTCAAAGAATCGAAAGAAAGTTTTTTTAAAGGGATTCATGATTGTTGCTGGTTTTTCTTATAATGGCAAGTTAAAAATAAAGAGGGTGGAAAAAAATGTCAAGATTAACTCCAAATACTATCCGGAACATATTTTATCGCCAATTTTTCTGAATGAAATGCCATTGCTTTACCCACACTGCCACCCATCTGCGAGACTCCATCGGGACAAAGCTAGCAGTCACACATCAAAATCCACCGTAAATTTCCTAAAAGAAATGGAACAAAAAACTGGTTTCAAGGCCATACCCTTCATTGGTATCCCTACTAAATCTTCCGATGTGTCACCTACGGATTTTTGTGCTTTCGGACTTTTAAAAACTGCATTATCCGAACGTTGTCCCGAAACCCTAACAGGACTCTGGAAAGCTGTTCCGGAGGAATGGGATAGAATACCTCTTCTGACACTTCAAAAGGCATTGTTATCCTGGAAATTGCGGTGTCGAAAGATAGTTCAGAATAAGGGATGTCAAATAGAACATTTAAAACACAAGAATTTTATGTAATTTAGTTTTGGGAATACAATATACATCGTCTAAAAAATGTGCGAACAGCCTCTGTACATATGTGTAGTCATTGCATAATTCAGAATATGTGCAGGGTATACACAGAGGTCCTAAAGAACAACTATAAACTATTATTATAGGGTACACCTTGCACTAAAAAGAAAAAAAAGGGGGGAACAGTCCAGTATCTCTACTGGATCGATTGGATCTGTTCTACTGGATCGATAGTCGAAATTTAACTTGCGTTTTTCATGTCCCGAAAGCGCGACTTAGGATATATATCAGATTTATGTTCTAAGGTTCTCTGGTCTATCTTCTAAAGTAACAGCTGAAATACGTGTAGAAACTACACAGGAGAAGGGTAAAAAGAACATCTAATTAACTCTTTTAAAGTAGTAGAGTTACGCTACAGGGCTCAGAATATCCTCCTTACTAAAACAGCGTCGACTGTCTGTTGGCAGCCAAGTAATAGCTAATACGCCGCGTTAACCAGCAATGAATGCCAAGCAGAATCTCACATTACAAAAGTACAGTATTCGGTCACACTGTCTAAATCCCCTTCTAAAACTCGGTGTTTAAACTTTTTCTGCTCAAAGTATAATCTGCATTACTTTACGGGCGCTACCAAATTTAAATATTTTGGCATTGACAATTAGAGAACATGAAGGCTTAAAGAAAAGTAAGCATAAAATTAAATTTAACGCTTTAGTTAAAATAAATCCCTACAATATACAGCATCATTCTAACATAGGTATTTGGGCACAAAACTGCATTTTTTTCAAAAATAACACACCATTTTTTTCATGTTTCCATTCTACGGCTCAAATGACACTACATATTAAATTATATAGTTTTCGCCGATAAATTTTAAAATTTATCTTCGCCCGTTTTTTCACTTTGCAAAAAGAATAATTCACTTGGCGAGCTTATTAATTTATGGCAACCTATCTTCCTTGCCTTTTTTACATGATGCATGAGTGGAAAAAAGTCACCTAGTTCCTACTTTCAAAAAGCAAAAAATGGCTTCTTTTTACTATTATGTATTTCGAGTTCTCAGAGCCTGTTCCTCAGAATCTCTTCTTGCTAAGGAACTCAATTTTTTAAGATCTGTTGCCCTTGACCGAGGATTTTCTCCCATTACCATTGATAAGACTGTTCGAAAGTTCTCATCGTGCCATCTAAGAACACAACTGATGTCGGAAATAACATTAATATCCTTGTTGTGCTTCCATTTCATCCTTCTATCAGTTACAAAATTGCACGGACTTTACACAAGTTTAATTTTCAAGTTGTTTTCTCGCCTATAAATAAAATCCGAGGTTCGGTTCTTAGATTCTATTTTTGACTTTAATTCTTGGGGAATTTATAGCATATCGTGTCAGTGCGGCTCAAGTTATATTGACCAAACGAAAAGAGCATCAAAGTTTCGCATAAAAGAACGTGAATCTTACGTCCGAAAAGGCGAAATTAACAAATCTTCAATAGCTAATCATAGTTGTAAATTCAATCACAATTTTGATTTGGATTCTGCTAAAATTATCGGGAAAGCTATAGGGAATTGGATTTTCTTGAAGTTTTTCACATTCACAAAAATTTATCCTGTTTAGTCAATGACTTCCATTCCAATCCAATCTTGCCTAATGCCCTCAAAATTCTACTAATTTAACCCTTCATTTTACGTTACTATTTCTGCCGACAGATGGCGGTATCGGCTCTTCCACTGGTCGTCTGTAGGGTATAAATATGATCGACATTCGCTTTCTCTCCTTTGCACCTTTGCAGAACTTTTTGCTCCTGATAAAGAGGGACCCGTTTTGCCCTCGAAATTGATTGGGATTTTACAAAATCTGCGCCAAATACAAGGTTGTCGATTTACCTGTTTTATTTTACACTCCACGTATATTCGAGAGGTCCAAAGTTCGAATCTCAGCGAGGGCACTGCACATTTTTCCCGTCCCCTGCTTCAGAATAACCTAAGGACTTTACAATATTTATGTACACTGCGCAAAGAAAAAATGGAATAGTTATATATCTTCCATTCTACCGGACCGATTGACGAAATTTCAGTTGCGTTTTTCATGTCTCGGAAGCGCGACTTGGGATATGTATTAGATTTATATATAGCATTGTTCTAATATAGGTACCTTGGAACAAAATCGGACTTTTTTTGAAATGATAAGACATACCTATTTTTTTCATATTTAGATTTTACAACTCAAATTATGCCTGTAATATATTTAAAGAAATTAAATAATGAAGAATCTGCATAAATGTATGTATATTTCTCCAAATGTGATAAAACAACGGTACCTAGAACCATCCAATTTTGAATAACGTACAATTCCACCCGAATATGAACATTCGGAAGCCCGATTTTAGAATTTGTTTTATTATCTATTTCATATTTTATAAAACTGAAACGAATTTTTGATGAACAATTTCAAATGACTTAAAAGCGAGCCATGGCAACACTCTGCGGGGGAAAAAAACCTTTTTATCTAAAGCGGACGGAACTGTGTATCGGAAATTCTAAAGATATGCTCATTTTAAAATTATTTTGCGATATTGCTTTTGAACTGAATTTTATGGTTTAAGTGCGAAGAACATGATATTTAATAAATAAAGGTGATACACAAATCTTTAAAAAATGCCTCTCTGCACGTAATTTAAAATCTGAAACCTTTCAGATTTTTTTTTTGTTTTTGTTTTGTTTTTATTAATATCTCACGAAGCCTACGATACCTGTCTCATGGTAACCGTTTAACTCCAACATTTCTGAAATATCTCTTAACGGAAAATGGCGTGGAAAGTTTGCATAGAACTTCTGAGGCTCCTTTGGGAACAGTTTCAAATTCGCTGGCTAATTTAGAAATTGAACAAACTGTTGATGAGAATGAGAAATGTATTTCGATGGAATGTTCGTAACGATAAAGCGAAAAGAAATAAAAATTATTTGCAAGGAGAATTATCTCAACAAAATAAATGCTTATCGTTCACAGAAAAAAGACGTTTATTATCAGGTAACTCGCAATGTATTAAAACCAATCCATTTAATAGCAAATATCTATTCACGGATCTCTCGCAAATGCAGTCTCACTGACCATAACTGAGAACAAGTGCTTTAGACCTATGTGTAAGGATATAATTTGGCACACATTCCCTAACTCTTAACCGTAACCAGATGGATTGCGTGCCATCCTTCGAAGTGATTTCTGATGTCAAGTGTTCGCGGAAGTTCGGCATATCCACACTCAGGTTATAAGATATTTCTCCCGCCTTCTTCGCATGCCTTCGTGGTGTAGTGGTGAGCACGCTGAGCGCGTACCCAGAGGTCACATAAAGTTTTAAAATAACGTACTATTGTTATTATATAAGCATTAATACACATTGCGTGTTATATTGAAGCAATTATTTCTTTTTTAAAACTCTAAAATGAATGCATTAAAAATTAATTTTTAAATCCCATATGAAAAAGTACCGAACACTTCATCAAATAAATGAAATAAACACTACTTACTTGCAAATGTGTACAAAATAAAGTAAACTCTTTAATAAATTTTCTATCTACAAAATCTTGATTATATAAAATATTGCAAAAAATTATAATATATAAAGAATATTAAAAAACTGCATCACATTGTTTTAATTATGTTCAACACAATTTTTGCAAATTCTCTTTGCACGTTTATTACATGTCGAATTCTTGCAACTGAAGCAAAGACAAACAATTTTTCTCCTTAGTTTACGGGGACAACGAGAGCATGTTTTACGCTTTTTAAGGGTATCAGTTACATCTGGGCTGGAATAGATTACGCTGGAAACCTAACACTCTCTGAATGCACACTTTTATTTCTCGTTTCACAGTCAGCTTTTGAAGCCTTCGTTCCATATTTCACTAATTATGATGATAGCTCCATCAGAAAATCAGTTTTTTCCAATTTGGCAGTATCTCTTACCAGGCCAGCTGCTGAAATGACTCAAGTAGTAATAAAGCCATCACCCCCCTCATGCGAGAAAAAAATAACGTAAACACCGATGTCAGGTCTGTACGACCGCGGCCCAATTTTAAAAAAAATTATTTAAAATAAACTAATGGACAGAGTTTAATAAAAATTTGGAAATAGTTATATTTTTTGTCAACTTGAAAGTACTGAAAAGGAGAAGAATAACTATATAACTTACAAGCAGTTTCGCAGTTCTATAATATTCGCGCGGTCATACAGACCCCACCTCTGTGTTTAAGGGCTAGAAATGTACGTAACTAGGACCCATCCTAGCTGTGTAAATCCTAGAAAAGTAACCAGTAACCAGGAAAGTACTGCTAACTCCCCTTGCTTCTGCAACATGTGATTGGTTGCAATCAATGGCTGTATCTTTCGGTGTAGCTGATGATCTGAAAGTACATGACACACAAATTGTTTGTGCTCGGGTTGGTACATTGGGATGCTTGCATTTTCATCCCTGAACTTACTGTTAAACAAAACACTTGTCACATTAATCAAAGGAACACTATTGAATGAATATACTAAGTTCTTCTCTTTGCTGTACCTTTATATTACTTCATCCAATTTGATACTGGATTATGAATTTAATGAGACTGACCTTCGAAAATAAATAAATATTCTTTTCACTCTATTCATAAGATATCAAATTCGTTTTGTTAACGATTACTTGACGAGGTATCATTGACCGTCAATAGCCTTTGTATTAGTTGTCAGGACTGCGTGTTCTGTGCATACTTTTGGCGAACATATTCGTGAAGTAGTTAAAGTCCTGATCTTGAACAGGGAGCTGAATGCAGCTATGTTCTGTGGTAGAATACTGTGGTTAAGTGGTAGAATAACTGCAAGTAAGAAGGATTTAAAATCCTCTTTTATTAAACCACTATTATTTACAGCCACTTCCCAACTCGGGAGGGATAACAGAAAATAATGACCGCACTTGGGTCTAACTTGAACAATCAAATAATTGAAAATAAAGTTAAATAGAAATTAAGTAGTCGTTGCTCACAGAGCTATGAACGCCTCTATGCTAAACGATCAAGGGTGCGTAGCAAGATTTAGCTAATACTAACGCACTTAGATTATTTCAATAAGTAATAGCGTAACAGCGCTAAGGCTTAGAACTTAAATACTAGCTAGTCAGGTGGACGTCGAACAGAGCCGCAGTGATCTGAGACTAAAAGCTCTCTCACACCGAGAAGTTCCTCGCGAACCTTTAAATACAAAACTTGGCTCCACTTCAAATGAGCATAAAGCTGAAACGCGCGCTCATTCTAACGGGAAGTTGAAATAAGAACTTACAGGAAAGAGATAATTAACATAAAACTTTGTTAGTTTAAACTAAAACCTTACATAGTACTAAAACCTTATACAGACAAGTTCGAAGCAATTGATATTATGCAATTAGTATTTAACCCGCAAGTATTTAACTCGCATTATCTTTTATAATATTAATTAACAGACAACGCTGTTAAAAGCAACGAAGTGCAACAATAATAAAACACTTCAACAAACTATATGCATTCGCCCTACACTAGTTGCAAGTTACGTGCAACTCTTCGCTTTCTTGCACTTCGCTTGCGAGTTAATTAAAAAATGTGCGGTTTGGACTAACGTGAGGAATGGTATCTTTATATTTCACTAAAAAAGATTCAATCATGTGATCGATGCATTTAACTGGAAAATGTGCAAGTATCTCTTATAATATGAATTAACAAATAAAGCTATAAAAACCAAAAAAAAAATGTAGAAATAGTAATAATAATAAAAAAAAAAGGAAAGCTTTCAAATTTTACATTACGCCCAAAGGGGCTCTTTTTTAACGTTTTGTGTGTTACCTTTGTTAATTAAATATTATGTTCTTCGCACTTAAACCATAAAATGCAGTCCAACAGCATTATCGCAAAATATTTTTTAAATAAGCATACCTTTAGAATTTCCGATACACAAGTCTGGCGCGCTGGAGATAAAATGCTTTTTATTTCCCATACAGTGTTACCATTGCTGGCTTTGAAATCGTTGAGTTTGTTTATCAAAAATTCGTTAAAGTGTTACAAAATATGAAATAGATAATAAAACAAATTCCAAATCGGGCTACCTGATGCCCATATTCGGTAGAGGATTACGTTATTCAAAATTGGATGGCCCTAGGTACCATTTTTTTACCACAATGGGGGAAACATACATACATTTATTTATGCAGATGCTTCATTATTTAATTTCTTTAAATATACCACAGGGCGATAATATTTGGTGGCAACAATTTTAAAAATGAAACGGACATTTAAAGTTTTCAACGAAAAATGCCAAAACGAAATTTATAGCCGTTCTGGGCTAACGTTCTTCGAACTAAAAAAACACTTCAACAACCTACATGCATTCATTAACAGACTGTATGCTTATATACCTTGAATTTGCTTTAAGGAAAAAACAACAAAATCACACTCAGTCAGCACGTTCAATTTACCGTAACCGAATCCAGGCAAAATACTATTGTATTTATATTTACAATTAATAGTCAGTGATACATACTGGCCTGAAAAAACGCAAATTTGTCAGACCAACTGTAACTACATGCATGCACTAGTTGCACGTTAGGTGCAACTATTCGCTTTCTTGCGCTCTGAATTCATTAATTAATTGATGTGCGGTTTAGATTAAAGTAAAAAGTGGTAGTTAAAATTATCCTTTTTTCTATCTTGCGCTCACAAATCATTATGCGAATATCCATTTACAATTATTAAAGCCCGAAAACGCATGTAGGCGATGTTATCGTCATACGATGATTTGTAGGTACTTTGTTTTTTACCACAATATTTTCGACGGCGATGTTTTTAAACTGCGAAGTTTTTGAACCAGTTTATTTTCGACGACGATGTTTTGTACCACGATGTTTTAGAACTGCGATGTTTTCTCTTTGCTTTATTTTCTCCCACGATGTTTTAGAACTGCGATGTTTTCTCTTTGCTTTATTTTCTCCCACGATGTTTTGTACCACGACGTTTTCACCTTGCTTTATTTTCTCCGCGACGTTTTCGCCGGCGATGTTATCGGCGGACATCATTTGGATAGGTCTGGCTCTACAACAAAGCAAGAAGACTCCGACATACATCTAAGTAGGCAGTCCCTACAATGATGCTGTTTGTATTGTGATTTCCGTAGTGGACATTAAAATGTGAAGGGCAAATAAAGAGACGGTTGCCCTGCGACTACCACAACATAAGTAAATGTATTTAGAGGACTTCGGCCGGCTGAAAAACATAATCGAGCGATATACACGGAATATCTTCTATCCCTGTCGCAATGTCTTTCCATTTTTCAGAAAGATACGCCGTGTTTTGATAGTAAAGCTAAACGTTAAGATTACCACCACTACTATAAGATACACATATCTATAAGAAAATGACAGTCTAAAAGAAAATGATAAATCTTGCTTATATACAGAAACTAGATAGTTATGTCTTTTTTAATTCCTTAAAACTAAGTTACAGTTGCGCAGAAGGTCGTAGCTTATACACGAAGGAATAGTTGTTGCCTTTCTCGAAAGCACCGAGACTTTTCCTTATGACAGAGCTTCTAAGAATAGTTTGAGACAATGGTAAAGTGACAGAGTGACAAATATGACGCAGCATATTTCGAAAAGATGTAATTTGTATTTCATGACTATCATATTAAATTTTTTGTGTGCAAAAAATCTGCAGCATTATTCTTCTTTTCGCTTAGGAAACGCTCGCCTAGAAAGTCTGCCGGAAAAATGGATAGCATTTTAATGCAGGTTGAAAAAATGCTCGCAAACTCAGCTTATTTTAATGCGGCATCAAACGTGGGCTGGTTGTAACTATATCTTGACTATTTATTCCTCAGTGAGCTGACAATGATAAACGGGATACGGGAATAGAATCCGAACATATCAACAATATCTAGAAAAATATACAATAGATAGAATCTACTTTACTGCACTGAGAAACCTTCATAAATTTTTCTAGGGATAAATATGGAAAACTACGAGGAGATTTACCTCGTTTATAAAACAATGGAAATTCTGGCTCATCAATAATGAATTTTTAAATAACTTGGACAGAATATAATGCTGATAAAGATGCATCTGATTTGAAGAGATAACATTTATAAAATTTACAATTGGTCTGACAAATTTGCGTTTTTTCAGGCCAGTATGTATCACTGACTATTAATTGTAAATATAAATACAATAGTATTTTGCCTGGATTCGGTTACGGTAAATTGAACGTGCTGACTGAGTGTGATTTTGTTGTTTTTTCCTTAAAGCAAATTCAAGGTATATAAGCATACAGTCTGTTAAAATGTTATATCGTCGAATATTTTGCCATGTTAAATAACTAGAATTTTTAATAACGTAAAGATTTATAGGAATATGTTTTATGAGTATAAATCTAGACGTTGCGAGGATTTATTTAATTTACTTAAAAGTTAATTTTATTTTGAAGCAACCTATCCTATCCCTCTACTCTTTCAACCCATGGTTTCTTGCCAGAATGTAAATGAGAACACGTGTATTCAAATGAGATATAACAAAGTTAGTATTTTAAGGAAGGTTTTTGGAAGGTGACTTTAGAGGGTGTTCTGCCTGCTTGAAGACCAAATTGCTATCTTTGATACACAAGTGATTAGATTTCAGTGGAGTTGACCGCTTTCTCGCAAATACACTTGTTTACGCCGATTGTTTGGAGTCCAGGCGTCAGGCTCACTTAATTCAATTATATATTAAGTTACTTGTCACCTTTTCAAATAAGCCAATGGTGTTGGCTTTTGTAAGCACGAGTCGATGCCATCTGTGAATCATAATTGAGGTGATAAAGGGTTCTTTACAGCCTTTCTCTGGACTTTGTCGTATTTAAGAGTGTCGTACTTGGGAATAATTCCTCGCACAGTCTATCAATGTTTAGTTAGTTTGTAAGGATTTTAAGTTTATTAACGTTTATTTTATTTAAAAACTTTACTATCATCTCTTATTTTCCACTTCCGGCCAGAATGAACGCGTGAATGTGTTTATGGAAATTGTACTTCTAGCTAACGCTTAGGTATATAAGTTGTGGCTTTTTGCCAAGAGTAGAGTAGAAGGAGAGAGAACTCTCTTGCCACGAGTCTTCACGCGAGCTTGCCATCAGTAACTGTCCGCCTTTAAGGCCAGAGGTTTAACTCTCTTGAAAGTTAAAGACGTATTGTAGTTTTCGCAGTTTGCGTACTACAGACGTAGTCATTTAAAAGGCCAGTCTCAGTGCTAGTCATCTGTGTAAAATATTAAAAGTTAGCTCTTATTTAAATTTTAGTTAGTAGTCTTATATTCTTTTACGTTCAGGCCACGAGTGGTTGGTCTTTGTATCCCGAAGTACAGAAACGTCTGTAAAATCGATAAGCAAATAAAGGGTAATTCTAACCCTTCTCATCTTTGTTGTATTTTCTACACACGCACGAACATAGCTTTTAGTAAGCTCCCTGTTCCTACTCAGGACTCCAGTTATGTTTTCAAAATCAACTAAAAGAAACGGTAGCCCTGATAAGCTTATACTATCTAAAAATATGAGACGTTCTAACGTTAAAGTGATATCTAATGTAATAAAAAGTAATTAGCGATAACATGTGCTTTATTTCACAGAAAACGCATTTATTTCTCTATAGCTGAAAAAAGTCTCAATCTTATGGACGTTTTCGTGAATGATGATGTTTGATTTTGAAATCATACTAAGTTACTTGGAATATATAGTTAACATGAACGTCAGAAACAAAAGTTTCCAATTGTGGCATCTAGTCCTTTAATTGCCAAAGTTTCAATATGGTTCTTATATTTATTTTTTATAAATTTTACGTGCGCTATATGCGCTTTACTTATGGAATGAAATTCAGATTTAAGCGCAATGCACTTTTTTTACTGCTGGTGAAAAAAATATGTCTCAAACATTTCCAATTCAAAAATATATTCTATCATGTACATGAATTCAAGCCCCAAGAAGGAAATTCTTTTATAAACAAAGAATTAATCGATGATGGCAAATGTGGCATTTTTATATATTCATTTTCTAGCTACAAAACCTATTTTAAAGTACATGGATACAATCATGCTTTTTTTTTAATCCATTGAAGGAAAATTGCATACTTGAAATTTTCGAGACTCGCTTCTTCAATATATTATTTTCCACTGCATGTTTTCTGCTCAGCAAGATTTGCTTTTTGAAGTGCACTTGAGAAAAGATGAGATGCATAACGTAACATAAACCGTTGTAGTCAACTTAATCGATATAAAACCAAATCGATTATCGATAAACATCAATGATAACTCTGCACGCAGGAGGTCATAGATATTCCCTAGGAAGTAGAAAGATAACATGACATAAAAACACACTAATGCCCTCTGGCGGAAAAAAAAGGTTACCTTATCCATCGCTCATTAAGCTATTCTTCTATGTACTGGCCATTAGGTGTTTTCCTCTATCCCCCATCTGGGAAAAAAGAATTTCCTTTGCTGCAGCCTCTCTGGTGACGTCAGAATGAATTAGGCTCTGCGATGAAGAAACACCTGAGGTTTCGAAAAGGGTTCAAAATGATCGTTTGGAGTCGACTGACGTTCTAATGTTTTCGTGAGAATTTGAGAACTAAAAAATCCATTTTCCCATTATTGTAGTTATACTTTTATCAGACTGGCCGCAAAATGATACATTCATGATGTAAGTTACAAAAGCCTCTTTCCTTCAAATTCCCGAAACTTTTAAAAAATGTGAATGTATTGTGTCATTATGTCATAAAAATATGAATTATGTCATAAAAATAGGAAATTAAATATGAATTATTTTAAAAAATATGAATGTATTGTCTCAATTATGTCATAAAAGTTTAAGGAAATAGAAAAGCCTGGTGCTCTATAGTTAATGGAAAGAGACATAGATTTTCAAAACTACACTATTTATCGAGAATCGTTGAGCTGTATTTATATATAATGGAATAAATGATAGACGAAATAATTATTGTCTCCTAGACTGGGAATATTTTACACATATCATGCAGTTATATGGTAATGCGCTTTTTTATGTGCACATTAATTTGTAGCTGAAAGCACTAGAACAGCTATGATTAATTTTTTCGAATCGATCGAGGGCAAAATCCCTTTCCCTCAAACGTCTGAAACGCCATCCTAGAGCCTACTTAAGTGAAGTGATTACTTTTCTGTTGGGGATCTATGTGCGGTTTCACCCATTTGTCCAGATTCCCCTTTTTACAGGATTGCAGCTGCGATCATCAATAGCTAAAATTTGCCGATACACAATTCAAATTAGACAGCTACTATATTCCCTTCAAAAGAATGATTGACATGTCATTTAAAAGCTGCCGAAAACAATTAGCCATGTTCTAAAGTGAGGGGAGAAAGCACCAGGTAGAAAGAAGACGCAGGTGTTGCGGCGACTTGTCGATGTTTGAATGCACGGGCGTTACGGGTTACTTCGCTGTGATAGGGATAACATTTATCCTTACGCAGCCGAAGTTCTAAAGATTAAAACATTTCCCTTTGAATATAGCAGATTTCTAAAGCAAAAGTTCATCGTTACAGAAAGTAATGCCATATGAAACGTGACGTTTTCAACGCTGCTCATAAATCTTCCGTCTCAGTTACGAAAAAAATGAGCTAACTTCGAAGAATTCTTGACATTCATTTAATTGTGGTTTACTTAGCGACAGAAACATGTTCTATTGCAATAAATTCAAACCAATTTAACATCTCCCAGTCGGTATCTTCAAATCATACTTAGGCGTATCTTTCCCTGCAAAAGTCGGACGTCATAATGCTGCAGATTCGCTTCAACAAGTTTACATTAAGATGCTGAAATTTATCATAAGGAATCGTTCACCATGTTTACTTCATGCTTCGAGTAAAAAAACCTATATTTCATTCTCTGTGACGATGGAGTCCACCAAGACAATGAGAAGGTGGTAAGGTACCGGAAAAACAGACGCTTAAATATGCTGATATCATTAGATAAGGCAATCTCAATAATGAAACTTAATTATCCTAGCAATTATGTGCAAATGTTTTATACCAACAGCACTACTAATTCGAATATACGTAATTTATGTGTAATTGCTTTATGTATATAATATACATACTTGAATGTGGTCCAAATATATATGGTTTATGTGCTTTAAGTACATACTTATTACGAATGGCTGAGTAACTGTATTGCTTTATATGTGTTTTATGCGGCTGTATATGATTTGTGTGTTTGTTTTATACATGGATGTATGTGTTGGTGCGAATATATTGTTACAGATTTTGTATTTAGTTAGCTATTTTTGGTAAAATTGTAATTAAAATTATTTTATTTCCCCATGCAATGCAGCACGTGACGAGTTTTAAAAGACAGCTACGCCGAAAAAGTAAAAATACAGGAGCGCGCGCATTTAACATTTAATGAATAGATATCTCGTAATTGTACTCTTTTGCTTTTTAGAAACCCCGAGAAAATAAAAATTACCAGAATGTTCTCGTGCATGATAAAAAAGCTTTAAAAAGCCGGAGAGAAACATCTTAGTTCAGTTGTTTACTTAGTTGTTATTGTTGACCGTAGCGAATTCGCGGTGAGATCGGATTAGCTTTCCCTGCGCTTTGAATTGTGTTATAATTAACGTTTTAGTAGTTTAAAATATAACTACTGTCTGATATTGTACGAATATCTGGGAGGAAAAATTTCAGCATTTTGTTTTATTTCTTGTGATAAGAATAAATTTTATTAACTTTTCATCAGACTTGTGCATTCAATCTATTACGAACCCGTACGCACGCAACAATGTTATATGTACGTGTGTCTAACTTCCGTTCAAATGTCAAATTAGTATTGCTGTCAAACGTAATTGAATCAACAACCGTTGATTGGCAATTTAATCAGCTAATATTTGAAATGACGATGAAGCATCTCGTGATCTCAAGGTAGATGTCGGCTAGAGGGAACAAATACCTGTTAACTAGTGTTAGCTACCAGATGTTCTTATCCACCACCTGTGATCCGCGTAGATCCAAAGCGTTTTCAAGCTCGTGTAATGTGGTAAGCTATTTCTATCGACCACCTCGAAAGTTTTGAGGAAAAGAATATTTCTAACGACTACCTCGAAAGTTCGGAGAAAAAGAATATTTCTAACTACCAACTCGAATGTTTCCAGGGA
>KK120623.1:622113-639263 GCA_000611955.2 Stegodyphus mimosarum
TTCTCGGAACGATGAACATGACCAGCAGTCACAAAGCAATCTCAGTTTTTGTTCCCCTTATAGTTGTCTGAAGGAGAGACACTGTTCCGTTCCTTTACATCCCTTTATAGGTGCATTGTCTCAGACCACCCGGTTTGAGTCCCAGGTCGGAACCAGAAAATTCTCACGGATGTTTTCCCAGGCCTGTCATCATTATACCCAGTTTTCAATCAAGGTGCTGTCACCAATCAAAAGACGGTCTTCAAAATTACGGACAAATGCAGATTCTAAAAATCATCCCGGCACGCCCAGGACAACTTAAACAAAAAAAAGAAAATTAATTTTAGCTAGTCAGCGAGAGTGAGTTAGTTTCAGTGTAGAGAGAGAGAAACCTTCTCTCGTGTTTTTCCAGAGCGAAACAAAATCGGGAAACTCCACTGAATCCACAAAACAAAATCTCCACTGGTTCAGTAGAGGGTAACAGGGTTCGCCGCTGCCTTATTGGAGAACAGCCTGCTCGGAACGATCACCACCAGCCCAGAGAGACAACCGCAAGTTGGGTTGCAGTACATCAGT
Organism: Stegodyphus mimosarum; assembly: GCA_000611955.2. Classification (NCBI taxonomy): domain Eukaryota; kingdom Metazoa; phylum Arthropoda; class Arachnida; order Araneae; family Eresidae; genus Stegodyphus; species Stegodyphus mimosarum. The sequence goes on from KK120623.1 coordinate 622,669, forward strand.
ATTTTGCGCCATGCAAATTGTAAGAGCCAAACCCCCAGGAGAAGTGAAGAAAATAATAGAACTTTAGAACTAATTACTATAAACAGAACGTTTTCGCGCATCATTCGCTTTGTGTTTTATATTCTTTTCCCTACTGTTCAATGAGAACAATATTTTACAAGTTCTATTTTTTGCATATAGGCTTGAACAAAATCCTAATAAATTTACTTACGTTACCTCTTGCCTCGCGAATTCGCCACTCGTAAGCAATTATCAGCGGGTGTTTGGAGATATAGAGACACTTTGAGGGTTTTGCTGAAAGAGCCAAATTTAAAACCAAAAGTCCACAGCTAGGAAGCTCGTAAAATAGGGCTTGCACCGCATGTATCTCAAATAGTTTTCGCCAAATGCAGCTTTCGTGCAACAAACCGATTTGACAGCACTGAATCGAATTTCGAAATGCCACAGATGATCGCAACTACCCAAGCTACTTATCCAAAGCTCCAGCAGATCCCACGCCTAAATGATGCGTTTAAAGTAACGACCTTTATCCTTTCCTTTATCCTTATATACATTAAATTAGAGGGATTTTTGAGAATATTTCAGAGAATACGTACTTAGCCTGAGATGGTTTAAAGCTTTCCAGTAACACAAATGAAAAGAAACACCTTAAATTAATAAGTTTCAACAATATATTTCGCAAAATCTTCTAAAAAATGTAAGAACATTTTTAACTTATCAGGTATATTGTATAGGTATCAAACGGGTTCGAATGTTTTAAAAATGTCTTTGCCTTAAAGTGGTTTCATAGCATAAGCAAAGCTAAGAATGAATAAATAGTTTAGTTTTCCAGATACTTTGTTTGTGGAAGCACACGTGAATAAAGCGGACGCAGCCCGCTCAACTGGCGGGTTTGCCCGCTAGTATACCATTAAAATCTGTGAGCGTCTGTTTGTTTGTGGTCTTATCTCCTCTGAAACGACGGAGATATGAATTTCAAGAGGGGTACCGCCGGATTCCAAAATTTCGTGGGAAGGCATTTCGATCATTCGCATCTTCCTACTATGAAAATGCTAATTTTTGAGCTCATTTTTCAGACTGGCAACAGTCTCGCAAGCTGGAGTAAAAATCTGCTTTACTTCGAAAAGTGTTGGCACTGCTCGCTTTGAAATCGCAGCGTTTGTTAATAAAAATGTGCAAGTTTTATAAAGTATGAAATACAAATGGCATTACCAAACTTTAAACATATTATTTTTATTATATATGATCACATTCTGACGTTGAAGAATGCACGCGATTGCATGTGACGTTATTAAAAATTTTCATCAATGTCAGCACTTTAAATAAATAGCTGCTGACGGCAACGTTTTTGTTTCAGGATAATATAATAGACACGATATTTTACTGTCACGTTAATTCTTTTACTGATATTGAGAAAATATTTTCTATTACATTAAACTTAAATTATGACAGCATACGTATAAACTGAAGTGTCAAAAGTTTTTGTTTCCTAGTTGGGTAGTTAAAAAAATATATTTACGAATTGGTCGTTGCTTGGAAAGAATGAACTAATTTCATTAATACTGAAATGCTTCTATATATTTGCCTTCCAGGGGTACATAGAACCTATAAATTTTGCTTTGGCTGCAGTCCGCTAGTATATTATAATAAAAACAGAAAATGACGTAGTGTCTGTTGATGGCGTAGAATGGTAAAATGTGAAATTCGTAATGATTAAGAAATTAGGAACCGGAGTAAGATTAAATTTTAATTTTTATTCCATTTTACATTTTTGGCCACAATTTACTTGGCACTCTAATCGTGCCTATTTCCAGAATATTTACATTTTTGACACTGCGGCGATAGGAAGAGAGTGAGAGATATATCGTCTTAACAGGTAACGACGCAGAAGCTAGAGTGTGCAATTATCCAATACGAATACTCATCAAGAGAAGGCTTTAGTTTACGTTAGAAAGGTTTCAGTTCTCAAAACTTTCAGTTCGAGTTCTGAATTAGCTACGTCATCAGCGTTACGCAAGCCACGCGACATCGATTAATCTAGAAATTGCGCAGTCCAGAAAAGTTATTACGGTTTTTAGAATACAAAGAGTAAATAACCAGATTAAAAATGAGGAAGTAAGAGGCTGCTAATTAAACTATACAGCTGATTTGCGTATTTTTTATCTTACATATATACACCTATATATGTAAGATAAAAAACCTTTATTATTTACCTATATGTCTAGAACTTAATGTATAAAATCTAGACATATAGGTAAATAATAAAGCAAGCGGCTTCGTCTTAAATGTTGCAAACGGTAAATAGTTTATTAGACAGAAATACGGAAAGGTAATAAATACTAAAAGAGAAGTTGTGACAAGTAAGGGATGAAGCTTCATCATTTATTTATTTTCTCATCAGTAAGTCTTCGACACCTGACAATAAGAAGAGAAGAGAAGAGAAGAGAAAGTGTAACGTTGCTTTCACTTTTGCGTATTATTTTTAAATTTTAGATCCTCGCTTTCATTTTTTCATTATCTCGGGAGAAATAAGAGAGAAAAATAAATCCGCACTATATAAATTTTGAAGTCAGTGTGAGGAATAAGTACAAAGTTTGATGTTCATGTATCTCTCGCTTTAATGTAATTTTGCAAGTAATATAGCTTTGAAAAGAAGACATTAAGGAATTTGTGATCTTTTTCCGGGCTTCACGTGCATGTCCTCTTTGATTGCATGTGCGTCGTATTTTAAATGTTAATTAGTATCCATTATTAAGTTACATTTAACTTTCTTTTGTAAGTTTGTGTAACATATTGATGCATACAATTCAATAAAAGTCTGCCGTTCTGTTCGATATCATGGTTAGTAGCTCCGTCTACCATATCGCTAGCGTTCGGGTTCCAATCACGAAAAAGGATTTTACATTTTCAAACGTATTGTGGCACAAGGACGTGCAATGCTGGCTAGCTCGAAAGCTCCATGATAGGCAAAACGATGAAAGATTTCGATTCGTCCTCCCCTCGGCTCTCCTTCAGCGAAAGCGGAATGAAACTGCGCAAAAGAGAGATCGGCAGAACCATTCTTTTCTGGGATCGGATCAAAACCGTTCGCTAACTGAAATGAATCGGTTGTTTTTATGACTCAATGCTCATTAACAATAGCTGTGATGAGAAAGATCCAGAACGATGCTTGAATCTAGAATGGTTAGCGAGGATGGGGCGAAAAGCGGAAAAAATCGAACGAGCGATGGGATCGATTATCCAGGTTGAAGTGAAGAGCGGAAAGGAATCTAAAAGGAATCTAGTGAGCCGTGGGATCGCAAAATTTGGCTCAATCAAACACTAATTTCCTGAACTGATTTCTTATAACTGTCACCAATAAAGTGATTATAATTTTAGCAAATGACTGGCGCAATCTTTTCTCACTTAGTCATGATGGATTCGTAGACGTACTGTAGGTTAAATTAGACACAAAAAAATTTAAACTCTAATACGTACATGAACATCAATACATGTTTTAATCATTACGTTATTATACGAAGGTGGATAAAAAAATGTTACAAGCATCAGCATTTGAAAAGCAATAATTCTAGAAGGAAACTTTTATCCCCAGAGTATATGCAGATGGCACTAGTTGTCTAGCAGCGGTTGTGCGACTACCGTGGAGTAAGTTCGTAGACGCGTGAGAGCGATTTAAATTACAAGACGTTTAGAAAAGTGATCTCGCTTGAATGTCGAGCCGTGAGTCGTTATCCTGATCCAGAACCCGGAGCGTGGCCATCCCGCTACTGCCGATCGTTATTGTGCCACTTTGATAAAGTTACGTGAAGCCATCCAAGTGCCCTGGAATGTTGAGTGATGATGTCATCCTCCTGCATGACAATGTCGACCCCATACTGCTCGTCAAACTCAAGAACTGTTGGAAAATTTTAAGTGGGGAGTCTGAAGTCACCCTCCATATAGCCTTGATTTAGCACCCAGTGACTGTTTCCTTTTTCCAAAACTGTAGAAACATTTATCTGGAATGAAGTACTATTCAAACAGTCATGTGAAAAACGCCATCGAGAACTGGCTCAATGGGCAGAGACGATTAAACACGTTGGTCCTACGTTCAGATAAATGCCTAAATAGATTTGGTGATTATGTGGAAAAATCAAAGGCAAGTATGCCTCTTAATTCCTTTTTGTTGTATATTGTTAATAAATAATTTTTTATTACCCTTGCAACATTTTTTTGGATCCACCCTCGTAGGTAGCGTAACATATAATTGTTTTCAGCGAGACAATGGACGAGGCCAATTTAAAGTTTTAGAAATCCTTTAAGGATCTTCATTTCGAACGAAACATAAGCCTATCAGGACTGAGTATTCTGTGTGTGTTCTTTGAGAACATTGTGAAATATTTACCAGGGTGTTTCTTCTCAGGTCCTGAACTGGAACAGTGAGCTGATGAAATGTGAGCTTTGTTCTGATGTACTGCTGGGCCGGATAGTAACTGCACGTGAAGGGATTTGAAATCCTCTTTTATTAAATCACAATTATTTACAAACTTCGCAACTCGGGAGAGATACAGAAAGTAGAAGACCGCACTTGGGTCGAACTTAACAATCAAATAAATTTAAAACTAAAATAGAAATCTAATTAAACTTTGCTCACAGAGCAATTCGCGGAGATTGGCCTCTACCTGAAAGGGTGCGTAGCAAGATATACTAATACTAGCGCACTTCAAATTGTTTCACAATGCAATCACGGAGTAAGCACTATGGCTTATAAATTTAAACTGCTAGCTGGTCAGGCGAACGTTGAGCAGAGTGACCGTGGTCCGAGACTAAGCTCTCTCACACTAAGAGGTTTTTACCTCTGGTTTAAATAGTACTTCGCTGTACTTCAAAATTAGCATAAGCTGAAAACGCGCGCTTCTTCTGACGGGAAGTTGAAACAGAGAGGAGATAGAAAGATTTAAATTAAAATAAAACTTGGTTAGTTTAACTAAAACCTTACAAGCCAAAGGAATTCGGTCCATTTAGGAGATTAGCAGGAGCTAGATGATAGCAAATCGACTGCGGCGGGAGGATTAGTTCAGAGATTTTAAAGGTTCACAGTTTATATCCCAGTCAACCAGTAATTATGTTTGTACTTTATTTTTAAGTTATTGGGCACACGAAAATTAAATAAAAATTTATCTTGTAAGAAAAATGATAATGCTTTTACTATCTATTTTTATTTAATTTTGAATCCATTCAGTCCAACTTTACTCCATTTTAGGAATTGTTAGCTATAAGCAGGCTGACAACATATGATGCAGAATTTGCTTTTATTATACAGAAAAACGCAGTTGAAATACTTCTGCGATGGAACACGAAAATCCATAAGTATGAGAAACTCGTTGTTATCAAAACAACAAACCCGTATTAAGTACTTTTATTTAAATGTGAATTTATTAAACTGTAGAGACATTAGGTTACTTCGAAACAGAAGACGTAAAAAATAAGCATTGCCCTCGCCGGGACACGAACCCCTCGAATACGTGACGAGTGTGCTGACCATTACATCACGTAGGCATGCTAAGAAGGTGGAAGAAGTACCTTATAAAACATTCTGTGGTTTGCTGGCAAGCAGGCTGGAAACATATGATCTGGAAAGGACACTGAGGCAAGCCAGCGGCCGAGTGGTAAAGTTGAACACTGGTAGTTCGGTCCAAGGTCAAATTTTTTCGAACTTCTCACCTCGCTCTTTGCCTATGTGATTTTTCCTATCTGTAAGTGGATGCGAATGACGTGTAACCCTTAGAAATTGAATAGATATATGAAGCTATACGAACCCTTAGAAAGTAAACCCTGAAGGAATCCCTGCACTTAGGCAGATAGCTCTTGAGTGCTTTGCTGTAATTAAATAAGCAGAATGGAAAGAATACAGTAGATCACATTTAGAAGACTGCTTATGTTGAAACCTGAATTACCAACTCGTATATTATCTTTGCAAAATCACTACAGAAAAGGCAAAAAATGAAGAAACTGAAAAAGAACCTTCGTGAAGTTCTGAAACGTTCCAGATTAAATAATATTAATCTCCTGACAGCGGTAAAGGAGTAAGAATAAAAATGATAAGAAAAAGAAAAAAGATAAAAGGAGGAAAGAAAAACGTGAGTCAAGTGATTAAGAAAAAAACAGGAATATTTGTAATAAGCTTGTTGCATCTCTCCGTTTTCATATTTGCTGAGCTTAAGGAATGTACTTGAGAGGTTTCCTTACATCTGGCATGAACATAGAACCTGAAAGAATTTCGAGTTATTACAGGTTTCATCGATCTCTTTCTTATGAAGGGAATCTAAAGTAGCTACACTTGGAAGGAATATTTCCGTCTTTAACGCAGATATTCGAGAAGAAACTACGGAACTAATATTTTTAATTCAAAAGAATTCACGGTTTCTCGGGCAGTTCTGTATATTTGCATGCCACAAGAGGAGAATTAAGAGATCAATATAAAGTTTGTAAAATTGTCTGGATATAATGATACTCCCGCATTATTGCCTTCGCTAGCAAAAGAATTATTTATTGCATAGCGTTCTATATACAAAACGATGTAAAAAGATGCTACTTGCAATTATAAGAATAATGGAACTCTCACAAAGCTTGTAAGGTTTTAGTTAAACTAACCAAGTTTTATTTTAATTTAAATCTTTTCTATCTCCTCTCTGTTTCAACTTCCTGTCAGAAGAAGCGCGCGTTTTTAGCTTATGCTAATTTTGAAGTACAGCCAAGCACTATTTAAGCCAGAGGTAGAAACCTCTCGGTGTTTGAGAGCTCAGACTCAGATCACGGTCACGCCGCTCAACGTTCGTCTGACCAGTTAGCAGCTTAAATTTTATAAGCCATAGTGCTTACTACGTGATTGCATTGTAAAATAAATTAAAGTGCGGTAGTATTTAGTATACCTTGCTACGCACCCTTTTCGGTAGAGGCCAACTTCCGCGAATTGCTCTGCGAAGCAAAGTTTCATTTAATTTCTATTTAGGTATTTATTTTAATTTACGTATTTGATTGTTAAGTTCGACCCAAGAGCGGTCTTTTACGTTCTGTATCTCTCCCGAGTTGGGAAGTTTGTATTTAATAGTGATTGAATAAAAGAGGATTTCAAATCCCTTCCGCGTGCAGTTATTATCCAGCCCAGCAGTTACATCAGAACATAGCGTACCTTCCGCTCCCTGTTCCAGTTCAGGACTGAATATTGGAGGTTAAGAACCCTTTACAGAATTTACCATGTTTCCAAAAAGGATGCACAGAAGACTAAGTCCTGACAAGCTTATTTTACACTAGCGGGCTGCGGGAAAAGCAAATTTTATAAGTTCTATGTTATGCTTACTTAACACAGTTTCACGCGGCTGGTACACAAAATTAAACACAAGAGCAATTGGACTGTCTATTTTTCACTTTTATTTAATTACACTTATTCTAATAATGCGAAAATTATTACAACATACCGAGTCATTCCATACGGCTGTCACAAGAACAAAGTTCTTATTCAACACGAGTTTAGTTGCCACACGCAACAAGTATAAAAGAGAAACAGTCCAAAACGATAAATTAGAGATTAATTACCTTACAACTTCCGGTTGGAACGGAGCTCTTGAGCCATCAAATAAAAACCAAACGATCTTATTTTATAAATTCGCAATACTCACATAAACGCTATGTATACCTGGAAAGAAAATGTATAAAAACATTCCAATATGTTCATTTTTTTTTCAAGCAACAACCAATTGGTCGATAATTGTTTTTGTTGCCAAACCAGGAAATAAAAACTTTTGACACTTCAGGTTAATACGTATAAGTATGATGTCATGATTTAAATTTGTTGTAATATCACAATTTTTTTTCAATATCAATAAGAGAAGTAACGTGGCAATAACATACCGTGTCAATTATCCTAACCTGAAACAAAAATTTGCCAACGGCAGCTATTTATTTAAAATGCTGACACTAACGAAATATTTTCGACATACAATGACGTCACACGTAATCGCGTGCTTTCTTCAACTTCAGAAAATGACCTCATATAATAATAATGTATTTAATATTCTACAATGCTATTTTTATTTCCTATTTTGTAAAACTTACGAATTTTTAACTAACAGATTCTACGATTTGCAAGCGAGTATTGGCAACACTTTTCGAAATAAAGAATATTTATCTTCAAGACGCGCAACTGTTGCCCTTCGGAAAAATGCGTGCGAAAATTAGAGTTTTCGAAATTTTTAATAAATATCTCGACTGATCCGTCTTTCCGGGTATCTGGTATGTGAATAATGTGAATTCTATTGTACTTGAATTTCAAATGAAATTCAAAAATACGGATAGTTAATGCGACTAATGTGATACCGATATAAAACCCTGATACTCGATATCGATACATATATCGATACTGATATAATCGATTTGAGAAACCGATATTCAAAAAACGAAAACTCATTACTAATGGATACTTAAATAAAAGTTTCTTAAAAATAGTGAGAGAAGGGGGAAAAGGAAAAAAGGCTTTTTCTTTTTTTTATTTCATTGATATCTTCAGAGACAAATACTGCAGAAATTAGAAAGCATTTAGAATTTGCGGGTAAAACAAAATCACAATTAATTTTCCAACAGCAGCCATAAAAAAGAATGTAAGTGAGCTTTTTTTTTCCTTAAAGAGGGAAAAAATAAAATTTTTTTCTTTCATATCGAAGGCCTTTTAAGCAGAGAAGTTGCATTTTTTTTCTCTTCTTGAAACTGTTTCAGAATATAGTTCGTTTTTATCTCCAGATTTTAATTAATGAACGTTAAAATACTCATTTCTTATGCAGGAGAAAATACAATGAAATGCTGTTTTTCTTTTAATGGTGCACAGCATCCTAGAAAAGAGCCCTTATGTACACAAATAACAGAAGAAAGTGCTTTAAATTTTAGCTGTGTTGGTCTCAAACTTTAACACAATATACAGTGGCTCCCAAAAGTGTTCGTACACTTATGATTTTCATTGAAATAGGACTCTATCCATTAATTAAAAGTAAACTTTCTGAATGAGATTTTAATAATAAGATCTATAATCTATTCGTAATAAAATTACATGAAATATTTTTTTAAGTATAGCGAAACTTTCTTTTTAAGAAATTAATAATCAAAAAATGACAAACATTTTATCTCACAAACGTCATCGTACACTCAAACAGCTTTTAAACGTCTGGGAAAAGATTTTACTAGATTTTTTGTAATTTCCGTATCAATGTTCATCAATTTTTCCATCATGACTGTTTTGAGTTCGCTTTTTGTTTTGATGTCGTGTATTCGTACTTTGACCTTCAGTTCTTTCCAAATATGTTCTGTGGGGTTTAAATCTGGCGACTGAGGTGGTGTTTTCAAAACCTGTGGACAATTATAGAGACACCACAGGCGAACGTTGAGAGCTGTATGTTTAGGATCCTTATTATGATTCAAAATAAAGTTCTTTCCAATACCCAAATTTTGGGCTGATAATTTTAAATTGTCTCTTAAAATATTTAAATAAAGAGAATGATTCATTATGCCATCAGTAAATACCAAATTACCTAGTCCTGATGCTGCCATGCACCCCCACACAAGAATGCCATGCTTAACTGTTCCAACCGAGTTTTTAGAATGAAGTTCTTCATTTTTCATTCTGCATTCAGTTATTCGACCATCGGAACCAAAAATGTTAAATTTGCTTTCGTCGGCAAATAGGACATTATTCCAGTACGTTTCGAGTGTATTTATGATTGATTTTGCGAATGAAAGTCTAAGCTTTCTGTTTTTCTCACTAACAAAAAATATTTTACGGACAGAAAGCCCATGGATAAAGCTTCTCTGAGAACTCGTCGAACAGTTTCAGGTGAAATTGAAGTAGAAAACTTTGCATTAAATTCTGCAGAAATTTTTACAGCACTCCAACGTGGGTTTTTCAAAATGTTCTATTAAATCTCTCATCACGTTCAGTTAATTTTCTAGGTCGACCTTTTCTTACCTTGTTTTCAATTAAATTTTCTTCTTTAAAGCGTTTTATCGTTAAAGCGGGAGCCACTACACTATAGAATTAACTAATTTAGCGATATTTCGAATTGATTTACCACTACTACGGTGAAAATTATCAATTTTCGAATGCTGTTTGTAATTTCTTTACGACTGCGACCCATTTTGCAATAATAAATAGAATATTATGAAGTAAACAATAAAAAATTAAAGCAAACGAATTTTTAAATGCCACCACAATGCAAAAATTAAAAAAAGCGGCAAACGATCATTTTTATTTTGATTTTGTCTAAAAATATTTTACTGTACGAAGACTTTTGTGAGATAAAATGTTTGTCATTTTTTTATTATTAATTTCCTAAAAATAAAGTTTCGCTCTATTTTCAAAATATTTCATGTAATTTTGTTACGAATAGATTATAGATCTTATTATTAAAATCTCATTCAGAAAGTTTACTTTTAATTAATGGATAGAGTCTTATTTCAATGAAACTCTAAGTGTACGAACACTTTTGGAAGTCACTGTAATACGTTTGTGTTTCTTACTTTGGATCTACTGAATCTTCAAATAGCAGCAAAAACATAAACACCTTTTTGTTCATAAATGAATGACTAAAATTCTTTCAGACGTTACGGAAGGGGAATACCATAAAATTTATTTGAATTACTATTATAATACTAAACATTTATGCAAATTTGTTTGGATATAATTATGTTAGACATATGCGTTTAGCATATAAAGTTATTTTGTAAACACTTGTTTTATTTCCTTTAATTTTTCTTTTAAATTTTGTGTCTGCTATTCTAAATTAGCAGTTAAAGGTATCTTATCGTACTTTATATTAAGACATTCTGAATGAATAACGATTCGAATTTGGTAAATAGACAAAATAGAACCTAAAATAGTATTTCCTACTGAAGCGCAATACTCGGCGAAAAATCGTCTGCACTAGATTCGCAACATATGGCGAAATGCCACCAAAATTTGTGAATTACTGAAATGTAAGACTAATTTAAAAGTGTATCATTGATGAAAAGATATTTTCTACATGATCGGCCACTATCTTTATCTTTGTTGGGATCGAAAAAACTACGAATAAAGCTTCGATAAGGTTAGAAAATTAGTTGAGCCATAATACACAAAGAATACTCGAAGTTACTACCGCTCTGAGAAGGAGTTTATGATAATACTAATAATTTCTGGACTCCGAACTTATGAATTTTAAACGTTAAATTATATTTATTAGAATTTTTATGAACATGAAACATAAAAAATATGCAGAGACCTTGCCGGGCTCGAACACCGGACATTAACCTACGAAGGCACGCGGTAAAGATGGAGAAAATTTTCATAAAATGTCGAGATGTGCACATAGAAGTAGAAAAGGCGTCAGTCCATCTCCAGTTAACCTCCATATAACGCTTTTATCAACTATCATTCTTGATTACCACCATCCAAAGGAGGCTTATGTTAGGTTAAGTTAGATTAACTTATAAGGTATTTCTCCCGCCTTCTTCGCATGCCTTTGTAGTGTAGTGGTAAGCACGCTGGACGCGTATTCCAGAGGTCCTGGGTTCGCGTTCCGCCGAAGGTGTTGCTCATTTTTCATCCTTCCTGCTTCGAAATAACCTAATGCCTCTACAACTGAAGTCCGAACTGAAAAGGTGGTGGATGATGATTCTCCACCACCGGGATTTGGCGACTGAGTTCCTTTAACCCAAATCGCCCTTTAAAATGGAGAGTATATAAGGTATTTCTCCCGCCCTCTTCTCATGCCTTCATGCTATAGTGGTCAACACGCTGGGCGCGCATTCCAGAGGTCTGTGGTTCGGTTCCCGGCAAAGGCATTGCTCATTTTTCAATACAACTGCTTCAAAAATACCTAATGTCTCTACAAACTGATTAGAAAAAAGCAACTCGAGCACGATATGGCATGCCTGGATTCCTTCGTGGACGACGTTTTAAGGGAAACTGCCTCGTATCTACGTTATACACAAGGAAAACCATGAAACTACCATGCAGCCAGCCCGTTCGCCAGGATTCGATCCCAGTTCGAACTACCAGTGCGAACTGGGATGCGACGTTAGCGCTCGGCCCTGGTAGGCCCAAAGGCTGATGTTAGCATCCACATTGAACACGAATCCACACGCAAATCCACAACAGAGGTGGCAATTTCAGTGTCCAGCGGATAACTCAGGAACCACCAGTTACAAAATTTATTTGGTACAAGAAAAAGGGTTAAACTGTTCACATTTACACTGTTACCTAGGTACAACGTTACTTGGTACATAGATCAAGTGAATTCATTCTTTATTACACAATTATAGATAAAATTTATTCTTAAGTAATATAGTTCTAATCCTTAAACTCTCTTATCTACACCGCTGGTCACACAAATTGCAACACCAAGAAAGACAAGAGATAGCACAACAAAATTTATTTAGTAGATAACATGTTGACCAAGTATCAAATGATTAAATTTATAGACTTCTGTGAAGTGTGGTTCCTTCCAGAATCAATAGCCAAAGTAGCCGCCATTGTTGGAGATCATCGCTGCCACACGCCTCGACATTGATTCAAAGAGACTTTGGATGTGTTCTTGGGGTATAGCAGACTAAGCAGCTTCCACACGTTGCCAAAGTTGATCTGGTGTGGCAGCTTGGGATGCAATCTGGGTCAATCGTTCAGTAACCATGGACCACATGTTTTCTATCGGCGAAAGATCCCGACAGCGAGCCGGCCAGGGAAGCCAATCAATCTGGCGATTGACGAAGAACCCTTAGACAACGCGTGCCACGTGTGGTCGCGCATTATCCTGTTGAAATATGGCTGTGGGCAGGCCCTGAAGGTAAGGAAGAAGAACTGCCTCCAACACCTCGGAGATGTAGCGCTGGCTGTTTAGTTGTTGCAAGTACCGGCAGTGCGTACTAGAGGAGTGCGAGAGTGATATCCAATACCGCCTCATACCATAATACCCGGTGCAGGACCAGTGTGGCGGTGCATACCGCAGCTGTTCAGCATCCTCTCTCCATGGTGCCTCCAGACTCGAATCCGACCATCGTGGTGTTGCAGACAGAAACGTGACTCGTCAGTAGAGAAAATTTCATTCCATTCTGCCGTCCACATCCTTCTTTCGTCGCACCATTGGCGGCGGTACTGCGTCTGTGGTACTACGTCAAGGGTAGACGAAGCAATGGACGTCTTGCGGACAGACCACTTTGCTGTAAACGGCATCGCAGACACTGGATGATGCGTTACAGACTGAATGTGCTGTCCTATGGTTCGTGATGTGACCGAGCGATCCGTCACTGCCATGCGCACAATGTTCCTGTCATCACGTGAAGTGGTGAACTGAGGTGGGTTCGATCGAACAAGTCGGTCCCTCGTACCCTCCTGCATCCAGCGGTCACATATCCACTTTTCAGTTGTTTGGTTTCATCCAACACGACTACCGATTTCCCGGAAAGATAATCCGCACTCTAGGTAGATCACTATCCTTCCTATGTCGAACTCGGATACTTGATCAAACGATGGTCGCTGTTTACTACGAGGCATAATTGATCGTTTTTTTTTTTGAAAAAACCACAAGAAAAACAGAATTACCGAACTTGAAATCTGTGACATCGTCGAAAACTCCAAGCCTTAAATAGCGCTTTGAAGTGGCGCCACAGGCGCTCGTGATGTACGTCTGCGCTGAAATTCTAATCATTTGCATACCTCACCTCCGCTAATGCATGTTTTAAATTTCATGTTATTTGCATGCTTCCTTCAGGGTGTTGCACTTATAGTGGCCAGGAGTGTGTAAAGAAGAAAGTTTGTTGGTTTGTCCTTTAAGAACTCAGTCACTACTACAGCTATCGTTAACAAACTTTCTACAATTCTTTGCTGGGTCTTCGAAAAGGTCGACATTCACTTTTTTCGTAAAAAAAGAAGCTAAAATCAGAGATATTAATTAAACACTCGGAAAAACTATAATTTTCGCCTTCATTTTTCCGAGTGCAACAGAGTCTCACGCTGGAGATAAAAATATGTGTTATTTCGAACGTTTTTGCCACCGCTCGCTTTCAAATCATACAGTTTGTTAATAAAACATTTCTAAGTTTTACGATGAAAAAAAATAGCATTGCCAAACATTAAAGACATTATTCGTGACTGCACAATTTCTTCGAAAGCCATTTCGGCTGTTCCCATCTTCGTACGACTTTAATCAGCCAAGATATTAATTAAATGCTCTGCAATCCCTAATTTTCGCACTCATTTTTCCGAGTGGCAGCACACTTGCGCGTTGGAGATAAAAACGCTTTATTTTGAAAAGTTTTGCTACTGCTCGCTTTCAAATCGTAGAGTCTGTTAATCAAAAATTTGTAAGTTTTACAAAATCTATATATTATAAAGAATATCTGTTTCTGTGTTTGTTTGTTCTCGTTATTGATTTCTGATCAATTATGATAATTTTTTTGCCACATTTTATCGATAATAATTGAATGCAAGTGAAATATTGTTTGGAACTTGACTTTTTATTAGAAAGGCGGAAATTATTAAAAACGACGTACCATTGTTGCTGGTATAATGAGAGAGAATTAGCTTATTTTTCTATCGAAATTTTTATGTGGGTTCCATATCACATCAGACTGAAAAATTAGGGCTCTGAATCCTATTTTTTTATCGTTATTAGAGAAGGATTACAGCGGTACCGTTCTCTGTTGTTAGGTGCATTACTCTCAATCTCACTTAGCTGGCATCGGGTACCGCTAGTATTTACAGAAATAATTATTTCTAGTGCTTTCACAATTTTCGGCCATTTTTCTTTTGCTGTTAGAGATACATTTCAAAGTCGTTCCTTATTACTATTAATCACTGCGGATCTGTAATAAATGTCACTTTTTTGTTTTCCATTTATATTTAAATTAAGATCGAAAATTACGCTGCTAAATTACAGAAGGATTTTTATCGTTTAAGATCTATCATTCAAAAAACGTTAATGTCTGTTAATGTGGGCGAATTAAACTTGATTCTAAATCAAATCAAATACGATATAGCAATATCAGACATTCGGTATTTAGTTTTAATTTATGATATGAAAAAGTTTTTTTATTGAAAGTTTGGGATTTACCAACATTTTATATAGATTTTATTGCCTACTTTATAAAACTATAAGGTATTTCTTCCGCCTTCTTCACATGCCTTCTTGGTGTAGTGGTCAGCAAGGTCCGTGGTTCATGATTCCTGCTTCAAAATAACTTAATGACCCTACAAGACGCTAAAGTAATCTAATCTATATAAATGCATAGATGTATATTTCAGATTTTAGACAGGAATTTAGGAATTTTGGGGGGTAAGTTTGGAATTTCGAAGGGGAATTATAGTACTACAAGGCATGACATGAAATTATGTTTTACGTTTTAAAGGAGATAAACTTTGTAGAAATGTAATTCCCTGGCCAATTTTGCTATTAATTTCGTTTGGGCATTTTGAGTCGTATCAATATAAAACGGTGCTTCACTTTTCGAATAGTTGCCATCAAATATTACAGCCCTGTATTATATTTAAAGAAATTAAACAATGAAGAAGCTGCACGAATGGATGTATATTTCTCGCATTGTGAAAAAAACAAAGGCTACTAGAGACATCCAACTTTGGATAACGTCCACTCGAATATAGGCATCTGGAGGCCGAAATTTGGAATTTGAAATTTTTTTTTATATATCTCATATTTTGTAAAATTTTAACGAATTTTTGATGAACAAACTGAAAGATTTGAAAGCGAGTAAAGGCAAAACTGTACGGAAAAAAAACACTTTTATGTAAAGGGCGCGAGACTGTGTATCCGATATTCTAAAGATATGCTCTTTTTAAATTATTTTGCGATTGCTGATTAATTGAATTTTATGGTTTAAATGTGAAGAATGTGATGTTTAATAAATAAAGGTAACATACAAACGTTAAATATTTAAAAAAAAATTAACTTTACTTCCCTATAACCGGAACATCATACAAAGATATAAAGCCTCCTTTATCACAGCTATTTTAGACAGCAATGTACTAAAGAAAACTTTAGCCAAGGTCAGATACGTTCCAAAAAATCGAATGTTTTGGTTCTAGAAGAAGAAAGACGCTATCGATCCGTTTCTATAAATTTTAAGCTTCTATCGCTCTGTTTTTACAAATTTTATGTGAATTTTCGCCAAACTAACATTATATTTCGTTACATTCTGGATTTAAAACAACTGATCGAAAAACAGCTAAAAAAATAAAGATTCGTGAACGTCCCTTAGAAATGTGATTAAAAATGAGCTTTGTGAGAGTCTGAAACAACACCTGGATACAATCTAAAACAGCTTAAGCATGCAAAAGACAGTAAAAATTTGAGTGGCAAAAATGTAGAGTAACCAGCTCTAAGGGAAAAAATTTAAGAGGGAAGAAGTTTAAAAATTTAATTTAAATTTGGTACTACACACACACGCAGGCGCATCTGTGTGTGTGGATACACATAAGCACTTTTATAAAACTAATTGCTTAATAAATTATATATATATGTGTGTGTATTTGGGTGTCTATTTCTCTCACTCTCACTCTCTCTCTCTCTCTCTCTCTCTCT
>KK120624.1:0-46619 GCA_000611955.2 Stegodyphus mimosarum
TTGAACTGAATTTTATGGTTTAAGTGCGAAGAACATGCTATTTAATAAATAAAGGTAACACACGAAACGTTTAAAAAACGCCCCTTTAGGACGTAATTTTAAATCTGAAACCTTTCAGTTCTCTCCCCCCCCCGCATAACGAGTATAAAATATTCCCAAATAGGGAAACAGCATTAAATGTGATATTTCGTATTTCCGTAAAAATATTTTTTTTTAGATTTGGCATTGGCAAAACACAAATATTTTCGTAATTTAAAACACATCTGTAATTGGAAGTATATGACTACGACTAACGATTGCGAAAATGAAAGCCGGATAAGTATTTTTAGTTGGGTAAACGTGTGGGTATATACATACATTTGATACTGACGATTGCAATAAAAGAGGGAGTTGCACAACTAGATGTTGTAAATAAAATTTCAGTATTCTACGGCTATTCGTTTTGAGTTAGTTATACGAGATACATATACGTACTTAAGTATGGATATCACGAAAAAATCCCTTTTAAATGCATTTTACAATTCGTTTGGGGAAAAAAAGTCATTTGTTCTGTCCGCATGTACAGTCGTCACGCACAAGAAAATTGTCCTAATGGATTTGGGTAGGGCCAAAATTGATATTTTCATTATAGCTAAGCCATGCAAGAGTAAAATATGTAAATACTTATCCACATATTTCATCCATCAAAAATATAATATAATCCATAGAAATATTTTTAAAATTATTTTTCGGCTATAATAACATCGTTGTATTGCATATCTTTAACTACACATGTATCTTCCTATTAAGTACTCAAAAGTAGCATCTCAGATTCATATAAATGCATATACAGGGTGATCAAAAAGTCAGTATAAATTTGAAAACTTAATAAATCACGGAATAATGTAGATAGAGAGGTAAAAATTGACACACATACTTAGAATGACATGGGGTTTTATTAGAACCAAAAAAAGTTCAAAAAATGTCCGACAGATGGCGCTGGACAGCAAAACGTCAGTGACTGCGCATGAAAATCGTGTATAAAAGGAGCTGTAATGAGGGCGTCCCACGTGACCTGTGCACACAGCTATACAGATGTATTTTCATGCAATCAAGCTTTCTTGATACTATGTACATATGTATATAATCTTTATTTAACCTAGCATATTGTTTTTCAACTATTTATTCTGCACTTTATTTTATATTTTTCTTGTATTCTATATATGTTACTTTTTGCGAATACTTCAACACCAATCAGATGTCATCTCAAAGCTCACGTGACTTTGGTCACACCCCTTTCTACATCTCAGCTTCCTGCACCGCCCAGCTCAAGCATTTCCCCACCTGCAGCGCTCTTAGTAGCATCTATATCAAGACAGCCGGAACACAGCACGTAACTACTGCGTGCTAATCGCGGCTTAAAGAGGAACTTGGAACTTGGATAGAATCAGATGCACCAGCAGTCGCACCATGTTGACGTTACCTGAAAAGGCGTTTTTAGTGAAGCTGTATTAGTGTATTTAGTGAAGCTGTTGCGGTGTGGGCGTTTCAAAAGATGACGATTGGTTGAGTAACCTGTTGGGGACTGATGAAGCTCATTTCACGCTCCAAGGGTCTGTCAATGCCCAAAACTGCAGAATTTGGGCTACCGAAAATCCTAGAACTGTCGTGGAAACTCCATTGCACGACGAGGAAAGTCACGGTATGGGTTGGATTTACCACATCTACTGTTGTCCGCCCTTTTTTCTTCGAGGAAATGCGTGATTCTGGGTTTGTAACACCTGCTGGAACGTACGATTTTTATGCAGGATGGCGCTCCACCCCATATTGCTAGACGCGTGAAAGATCTCTTGCGAACGTCGTTTGGTGATGATCGTGTGCTCAGCCGCCACTTTCGTCACGCTTGGCCTCCCAGGTCCCCAGATCTCAGTCCGTGCGATTATTGGCTTTGGGGTTACCTGAAGTCGCAAGTGTATCGTGATTGACCGACATCTCAAGGGATGCTGAAAGACAACATCCGACGTCAATGCCTCACCATAACTCCCGACATGCTTTGCAGTGCTGTTCGCAACATTAATCCTCGACTACAGCTATTGTTGAGGAACGATGTTGAACATATTGAGCATTTCCTGTAAAGAACATCATCTTTGCTTTGTCTTAATTTGTAATGCTAATTATTGCTTTTCTGATTAGATTATTGCTTTTCTAATTATTGCTTTTTTAATAAAACCCCATGTCATTCTAAGTATGTGTGTCAATTTTTACCTCTCTATCTACATTATTCCTTGATTTATTAAGTTTTCAAATTTATACTGACTTTTTGATCACCCGGTATGTGCAGTCATTAGGATTTTTGAAGTAGGAAACATGAAAAACGAGTAATACCCTCGCCGGGAATCAAACCTGAACCTGTCGAATACGTGTCATATGTGCTACCCTTACACCGCGAAAGCATGCGGAAAGAAAGAGAAAATACTTTATATATGAATCATCACTTATACCAATAGTGTACATTGCATACCACAAACAGAGGTGGGATGAATTCTAACTTTCTCAAATTCGAATACTGACAGAGTCCTGAATCTTTCGAATGGTATGAATTCTTCACATAAGAATAACAATAACTTTACTTAATGTTAAAAATTTTAATTAAAAAGAACTTGTTTTACTTGTATTAAATGTTTTACTTTATAAAAATTTTAATTGAAGCAATGAAAAGAAGTTTTAAGAAAGTTTTTAAAAATATATCTGCATTTATAAATAAGACACAAAATAAATTCGTTTTTTAAACCCTTCAGTCGTTCTCGATATCATATCAGAAAAGTTAAAGAAGGAGAAATATTGTAATTTATTTTGTGCCAAATCGCATGCGATCTTTATAGAATTTTCCGAATAACAATTCTGCAGAAAAACGGAACTTCAAAAGTAGTACGCATGCATAAAGACGACACCAGTTTTAAAAAGCTTTTAATGCAAAAACATATTTTTTCAGGTGGACAGATTGTATACAGATTGGCCGTTTCAAAAGATAACATCGGATCCTATCTCAATACATTTTTTTTAATCGATTGTTGCTTTCATCTCGCGGGCTGAAGACCCCAATTCGGCATTTTCAAATTCAAAAAATCAAACCCGGTCTCTAAGTGGATCGGATTCGGTTTCAATAACTAACCTAAAATACTCACAGCCCCCCAGATTCAGATGGCTTCAAGTAGGTCAAACTATCAGTATCCATCGAAACCTGCTTTGAATTCTTGATGAGCCACCGAAAAAGAATTAAATCAACATAAGCGTCCGTCGAAGTTCAAGGTCATGCGCAGAGCTTTGTTATTACTTGGCGGGAAATCGTGCTGCTCACCGGACAAGATGCAACAGATTTATAATATTGAGTTTATAATTAAGTCTCGCAAACAGCTTGTCAAGTAACTTACGAATATTTTAAGATTTACTACATTTAAGTGTGGTCAGTGCTAACCTACTGGCCTATTTGAGAAGCAGGCTTAAAATGGGGAATTGCCTTTCCCCTGTTCACATCAATCTAGAGAGTTATACTTTTATGATCATCAATAAGCCCAGTGGATAGGAATCCGGAAAAGGTTGCATAGCAAGCAATGAAAGAAGGAAGCCTCACGCAAACTTCATGAGGGTTTCAATATAAAGTTCTGAAATCTTGTCAGATCAGTAAATAGCTTTATAATATTTTCAGCTGTTAAGAAGCATCAATTTTAGAATAGATAATAAGGCATGCCTTAAAGCTGAAGATAGGCATTTAAGCAAATGAAAGGTTTTTAACTTTTGTTCAAAATGCTAATCCTCAGAAATATCCGGAGACAGAGCCATAAAGGAAAAATTAATCGCAATACAATTAAGTTAGGATTTTATCTAAATTGGAAAAATGAAAATCCGAGGGGAAGGCGAGATCTATTTAAAGCGGCCAATTACAGATTCGAATAGCCTATATACATCCTCATTACCTGAATTTTGATCTACGGTATGGATTTTTTAGAAAGAATGCTTCTGGTATATATTTCCGGACTTAAAAAGAGAAAGAGAGAAAACTATTATAAAAGTAGTTTCTGTTTTACATGGTAGTGTAAGCAAATGAAAGATTTTTAATTGTTTTTCAGAATATTAAATATCCGGAGATTGAATAATAAAGAAAAATAATCTAAATAAACTTAAGGTTTTATATGTATTCGAAAAATATATATCTGAGAGGACGGGAATAGCTTACGAAAATGTCCAATTACAGACTTAATATATTTGAATGGCCAATGCACGTTCTCGTTACATGCACTTTGATCTATGGTAGCCTGTTCTATTCTAGTGACTATTGGAGCACGGATTTCCAAAGAAAAAGCCTTCTGGTATGTATTTTGACTTAAAAAGAGAAAGAGAGAAAAAAATTTAAATTAAGTAAAATCTACTGTAAATGTAGTTTCTTTTCTACATGGTAATGCCATAAGGTAAATGTTGTGAATTAATAACTCAGAATATTTTAATGAGACTTCTATAAAATTGTTCATCCAATAAGTCGTCCAAACCAAGATTTGGTCGATTAGGTCCCTAATCCCAGTCGTACTTTAAAAGGGAAGGGTATGTAAGTATTTTCTTCATCTTTTCCGCATGTCTTTGCGGTGTACGTTCCTGCATCGATATAACCTAGTGACTGTACACAGAAAATATCGGCATTATACCTCAAATGCCTTCGTGTAAAAATGAAGGAATAAAACGAAATAATAATTCCAGAGCTAAGAAAGCCAGTTAATATATATATGAATGTAATAAACCCTAAGCACAAAGTTATAACCAATAAATATTTTTCCTCAAAATATTTTTATTTACAGATGATTTATATCTTATTATTATCATTATGAACCCACAAACAGAAAATGCAGGTATGACAATATTCTAGTGAATTATCCAAAAGGGTGTATAGAATTAGACAAAGTCCCCGAACAACATTCAAAAATCTTGCAATTTTTACCAACTTTAAAAATTAATTTGTTATTATTACATTAAAAACACAATTTATTTTTATTATTAAAACAAAATATTTTACCTTTTAAAACTGTTTATCATGACCTCCTACTTAACTAAAATTAGTTTAAATACCACCCAAAATATAATTAACTCCTTACATGCCAGAAGCAAGCACGGATAAAAACACCACATTTAAAATTTCATTCATACAACTAATTATTCAGGGTATAAGACTTCGAGAGTGTTTCATTAACCGAACGAAAATCGTTAACTCTTCTGCATGACACAGAAATTATGTATTTTTGTCAGAGAACTCCAGTCACTTCATAGAGCTGCAGTCAAATTATGTCAGCATGTGACTAATATCCTGCTAATTAAGAGAAAAATAATCGGCTCTAGGTTACAGGATCGCGATCTTAACAATTCTTTTATTGGTTTTAATTACTAACTAAAGAATACTTGTAACGGTCATGAAGGAGATCATTGCGCGGAAGGGAGGTATAATCCGTGTATTAAAAAAATCCGTAAAATCTTTAAGTTTTTTTTAAACTGATATTGCTCAAAGCTAACAAATCTAATAATTAGGTAATTCGCGCGGCGAACTTGAAAATGCAGTTTCAATCATAGCTTTAAATCTTCGTGTTCCAATTTGGCGAGTCCAGAAGTGATCAGACCACTTCATTATGGTCTGTAAGAGTCTTCTTGAAAAGTGATTCCTGCCCTCAAGCAATCGGGTGTGTGTTTTTATAGCTTGTTTTCATCAGCAAAGAGAGTTTCCGGTTTCCGGACTCATTTTTTTATCATATTGCTTTTTAATTCGTTATATCTGGAGCAGTAACACACTTTAAAAAACTGGACGTTCGATATTTTCCGGCGACAGAAGTACATTATTTTTGAGACTAGCGCGTATTCGTGGCTATTAAAAGCGTCGTATAATAGTATCCATTGATGTCATAAATGGAAGCCATTGTCGCTTACTTTTGAAAATTTTCAATTTAAGTATTTCTATGAAATATGAAGTGCAACTGATTTAGCGATGCTCAGGTATAAGAGTAAATAAAACAAGCCCCACATTTTAGCATATAGGCATTTAATTTGATAGTATACTTCAAGAACTATCAACAGATCGTTAGTAAATTCTAATGCTTTCTATCGTTTTGGATAATAAACGTTATTTTAAAACATTTATTGTGTATCGTACAGTATGTTTCTGGCGATTTAAAATTTTGAAGAAATATAACTAAGTTTATTTCATTAGTCCTTGTGTTTTTATCGAATTATGATTTTTTTAATCATTTCTATCACCCAATTTTTCACAATAACTGCTGCAGAATATTTATAGAATTACGAAGCAGTTTACTTCAGTCCCCTTTTTGGTCCGAATGTGTTTTCCCCTTGAAATTCATATACCCTTCAATAAAATTTCATTATAAAATTTTCGAGATCAAATACAGCTAGAGAAAGATATAAATTATTCTTTTCCCATATCTCAGGCAATAACAGTTTAATAGCAGCTTTAAAAAGCAGGGATTCGATAGCAACTAATCTTAGAGTCTTTTACAGCTGTAACTAACCTTCCCTAACCCTTAGATCTTCCGCAAAAGTATCCCTTCGTAATGAGATAAACTTCGAATGCTATTTTTCATGGAGGGAAGAACTGTGTCTAAGATTACAACCTCTGGTATCCAAAGTACTAGAAAATGGAAATTTTACACTCTGTTCTTATTTAAAAAAGTAATTAAATATAAAACAAGAACATATTAGCACTCATTAAATAATTAACTAACGTATTTATTTAGTTTTTTTCTACAGTCACTCTTATTATTTTGGGTATTTTTATAATAACAGTGAAACTGTACTGAATTCAGCCTGAGACCTGAGTATCCATTAAGAACTAGAAGCAAAAAATTAAAAAAATATATTTATATTTAAATTGACATATATTTAACAACGAAATACGAAAAGCACTAGGCACTACATAGTTGCAGTTAATCATATCAAATAACAATTATTTTAATTATTACTAAGCAATTTTCGTACGCATATGAATTCCAAAATTACATCGTAGAGTCATGAAAGATTTAAGCTTTTATAAAATTTTCTATCCCAAGTCTAAATACAGTCTAGAGAAGAAATCGTATATTAAACATCTTTTTTATTGTTATCTATTATTTATTCATACTTAATAAACAAATAATCCAAATGTTTCCAATTTCTTTAGCAATTAGATAAAGAAAAAAAAAGAAATTTAAAAGAAAACTTGCTGTCAAAATGTGAAAAAATAAAACAGTTGTCTTTACAGTTAAACTTTGCCGCCCAGACGAGAAAGTGGTTAATGACTCTGACTACTGTAACGAAGGGCCCGGGCTCGAATCCCGGACGAGGCATGGATGTAAATTATCAGTCCCTTCATAGGAGGCAACGGTGGCTCACCTATTAGGCGCTTCCATAATAAAGTGGCCACCGCTTCCGGCTTTAGTCGCGGCCAACGTCTATAATGACATGTGCAGGCCATTGGAAAAAAAGGGTTAAACTTTTATGAACACTTAATGAACAACATTTTACCTTTCCTTTTCATAATTGTATAAAAAACCTCATTCATAATTACATAAAATACCTCATCACAAAATACCACATATTTCATTGGCCATACCTTTACTTTATGTGATTATTGCAAAGCCTCGAGAGCTATCTGCCTAAGGTGATGGATGCCTTCCTGCAGGGCACTCTATGGAAAACTGACTCGTATACACATTACAAACGGGGAAAAGTCCGAAAACGCCCATGCAGCCAACCCGCTCGCGAGATTCGAGCCTCGGACCAAACAACCAGTATTCAGCGGTTTTATCACTTAGATGCTGGTGAACGACATTAAATTGTACAAACAGGTTTTACAAATGCATTCGGTAATTCTTTTAAGGGAAATAAGGAGTTAAAAGATTTTCTTCGTTATTTAATGTACTTTTGAAAAATAGTCTCATTATTTTACTGAAAGTAATCGCTTAAGATACGCGACAGCTACCTGTTTTAACACTATTACTTTACTGAATGAAAAAGCCAAAATTTGAATTACAAATGGAGGGAAAACTGAATTTGCCATGCGTCTTGCTGGTTTTATTGTAATTCATAATTAAATGCATTTGAACAGAAAAATAAATATCCAATCTACGTGAAAAAACGTCTCGAACTGATTTCGTTGATTATGTCTCGAACTGATTTCCTTTACAAGCCGTTGTGAATTTAAAAGCTGGAAAACTTGGAGGCTCAGCGCTTGTCTGTTACGTAAAGCATCCGTAATAAAATTTCCGAAATGCATAAAAAATAAGTTTTAATTCTAAATGACTTTACAAATGGCTCCCGAACTAAAAAATAGGTGATGGACGATAATCCATCACTACTAGGATTTGGCGAAATGGTCCCCATTCCCAGTCATCCTTTAAAAGGGGAAGTATAAAATATATTTTCTCCCTCCTTTCCGTGTGCCGTCGTGGTATAACTGGAAGCATGTCCGATGAGTAACTGGGGTTGCGGATTACGTCATTTTCTGAGGTCAAAAAATTCTAAATGATTCTACAAAATTATTAGACTTTTTTCCACACTTCTATAGTTATCTGTCATAAACTGATGCCTTCCTTTCAGCCCTGTAGAAGATGTCCATGAATTAACACGAATGGCCACTGCTTTCGAAGTAATGATTTCAGAAAATATCTTAGAAAGACAGAAAATATCTTCTTGTCTCCTTAAAGGTGATTCTGTACAAGGAGATTTTGTTCAAGGAGATTCTTTACTCTTACGTATCTCCTTGTCTTACAGAAAATATCTCCTTGTCTCTTGTACTCTTAATAAAAGTTAGCGGTTTACACAGAAATAAAATTGAAATCCACGTACTGGAAAGCTTATGGTGCCTATGCACTTTCACCTGCCACAGAAAATCAATGAAACATAAAATGCTAACTGTACAAGTTTGCTTCAATATAATTCCAGGTTTTTGAAATAAGACTCTCGTGGTTATTATTACGTGATAATTAAAGTTTTGAATAAAACTCTGAAAGCTACGAGAAGTCATAAATGCTCCGTAATGTTAAAATCTACTCTCTCTAATATTCCTTGGACCCAGAAGAAGTTGTAGGAAATTTCAGTGGGTGTTTTGAAATACTTCTATTCACTGTTCTTAATCGTGCAATACGTTTAAAAAATAATTATGCATTTTGAATCATTATAAGCTCCATATTTTGCCAAACCTATGTCCAGGGTTAAGAACAACGAAAGTAGAATTAAATCTAAATTTTATTATCCAGGTTAAAAAGGAATGAACATAGAATCTTTTTAAGTTAACTGAAGTGATTTAATTATGTGATCCAAATTTTGAAACATTACAAAATGATTTCAGTTTGGTATTTTTATGGGCGATTTTTTTTCAATGGCCGCTTTCCGTTCCTTGACTGCCACCGATTTTGGGCCTTATATATTTTTTTTATGTCTTCATAAAAACAGGCCAGTAGCCACAGGCCTGGTGAACGTAGGGCGAGTTCAGTAGTTCATGTTGCTCAATCGATCTGTTCGTATATTTTCGTTAAGATAGGTCTTATATTCCGTAAATAGGAAGCAGTTTCATTCTGTTTGAAATAAATAATATACTTGTAAGAAATTTTATGTTTATTAACCAGTTATTTATAGTTTCAGTCTTTACTACAACTTCTCCTTTCCGTATTCTTCATCAGAATGCAAATTATAACCAGTATTTAAACTGAAGTTCTGGGATTTTAAGATACAATGTGTTTCTAAACATCGCATGTACGCTGCGATTGTTAGTTTCCTGCAACTCTGATCATTCTAATGATTCGGCTCTACCGTTGCTGACATTTAATTTCTGACGCTTCGGTACAGTAGTAAGCAACCTTCGTAGAGTAACTATTAATTACACAGTCTTCGACTACTGGTCCACGTTTAACTTAAAACTGACTGTTTTATTTAGTTGTATCCCCAGGAGTTGTGGCTTATTTTCTAACACAGGTGGACAGGTGACGGAGGACGAGGACGCCTAATGACTACCAGAGGTAAGCAAGCATGTGTCCAAATATTTTTTTTTTTTGTAACACAAAAGAGTTCCATTTTATTCTAAATTCTGCTTAAATAAAGATGTTATTTTTAACCTTCTCACGACTCTGTCGTTGTTTCAGACATAGCGGTGATTCGCTTCACGTCTGTTAGGGTTATTGGACTAATTAGTATTCCTAGATCAAGTAAGAGACACACTGCCGAGAATAATACTGGATGTTATTCCAGTTGCTTATATTAAAGTTTGCACTCATTTTTGGGACCTCTCCCTATGATGAATGGGTAAAACAAATGAAATTTACTGCATTAAAATAAAAGTAAAATATTAAAATATTAGATAGTTTTTAAAGACTTAGAATATAGGAACCTTTAACAATAACTAAAACTAAATTTTATTCCGCGATTGTGGTAGAAAAAAAGGCTCGACACATCTCAAGGAAAAATAAAAACTGTTTGTGAAATATACTGAAACTTTTCAATGAATATTAGCGCCAGATTAAATATAACTGTTCTTTATCAAATCTACGTATATCTCTCCCATCTAACACTAACAATTTTATTGAAAGATTTTTTTATTTGCTTTCTTAAGGGGGAAAAACTGCTCATTTTCTGGGAAGCTGATCTGGATTCATACTACACGATACCTATTTATTAGTGAACTTTATTACTTACAGACATCTTGTGACTCAACAATATGATTTCGCCAGTTTTGAAATCATAATCTCATGCAAGTCTTGATAAAAACTTAATAAATGTCTGTAGGTGAACGTTTTATGCTTTTTGATAAGCGGAGTTTAAAACAGCATAAAAAATAAAAAAACAGATTGTCACTTTATTGTACGTTATTGCACCTACGAATCATAAGACATCTCTTCTGACATCCCTTAGCTTTAAAAATAACAGTAGGCCAATTTAAAATTAAGAAAGGTTTATAAGGTATTTCTCTAGCCCTTCTTGGCACACCTTCGGGGTGTAGTGGTCAGCACGCTCGGCGCGTATTCGAGAGGTCCGTCGTTCGAGTCCCGGCGAGGGCATTGCTCATTTTTCATCCCTTCTGCTTCCATATAAATCCTGTTGACTCTACAGGCTTATCCCCCTATATTAAAGTATTTCTTCTCTTTAAAAAAGCGCAGTGGTCTCTCAACATGAGACTAATGAATGAAAATTAAAATATGTTTGTCATAACTGAAATTGATTCAGAATGGATAAAATTGTGGGTATATATTTCAATAAATGGATTTAGCTTCGAAGAGCTAAATAAATAGATTTTTTGTCCTGTTCAAAATGCAATTATTTATTGCCATGTTGTGCAGAAACGTTATTACGATGAATTTTATAATAATGTCCTACATGTACAACCTATCTCGAAAGAGAAACATGTAGACTCACTAGGTTCTTTTTGATGCTGGAGATGTGAAAAATGTGCAGTGCGCTCGCTGGGACTCTGACCCTGGACCTTTCGAATATTCCATATATACCCCAAAAGCATGGAAAAGGAAAGAGAAAATGCCTTATAAACGAAAAGTGATAGAATGGCAGTCAATGAAAGAGAAAAATCCTTATCATGTGTCCCGATCAAGGAGTAGAAACATACGCGAACTTATATTTGCAATTGATTTGGGGAAAAAAATGTAAATTTCATATATGCACGAAACTACAGATAACCCTTGGTTAACAGAGCTATGAGTTAACCAGATCATATATAAAAAAAGTTACTTCGGTATTGCGAAAGGAAAGAAAAATTACTATTGCAAACTAGTGGCATAAAGGCATAAAAGAAAACTTTATATGGAAAAGAAAAAAACCCACGAAATAACAGCAGTGGTAGCGGGTGATGTCATAATCATTTGGAACTTAGCTTCTTCATAATGATATTGCTTCTTCCCTTATTTACAATGCATTCTCTTTTGTTCTGAATATTCGCTTAGTTTCCATAATCAAATAATCTATTTTCTACATTAAACTGCATGAAAATAGAGGTAAATTTGTAGAGGCATTAGGTTATTTCGAAGCAGGAGTCATGAAAAATGAGCAATGTCCTCTCTTTCTCGAACCTCGGATCCCTCGAATACGCGCTGAGTGTGCTGACCATTACATCACGAAGGCATGTTAAAAAGGCGGGAAAAATATCTTATATACTCCCCCTTTTAAAGAGCAACTGAGGATTAGAAGACCCAATCGCCAAATCATGGTGGTGGAGAATCATCATCCGCCACCGTTTTCATTCGGGAGCCACTCTAGAGATATTAGGTTTTTTTGAAAACAAGAAGACGTGAGAAATGTGTAAGGCCCTCGCCGGTTCTCGAATACGCTCCGAGAGTGCCGGCCATTACACCACGAAGGCATGCTAAGAAGGCGGAAGAAATACCTTGTAAATTATCAAAAGTATTTTTCTGCGACTTACATTTTAATTACAGTATCGGTTATTCCTATTTCCTGCTTTTTTTAACTGTCTTCAGATTAGCAGGGATTTTGTGTTACCTGTAGAAGTCGTCTGTTATATTAATTCGGTAAACTGCATTATATATTAGTTTTCTAACAGCATTTTCGTCTGATCAACCATCTGCAAAATTATAAGGCACGCATTCGCCAGCATGTGCTGTTCTGATAATGATGTCTACAACATCGGCTACTGAAAAAACTTTTTTTCCGTAGAAAATGGGAATTACTGAAACTGCTTCATTCCTGAATTTTTGGGTATACTTATACAAAACTCCTTCATCGCTTTTAAATACAACTAGAAATTTGTCATGATATAAAAGATAAGGAGTAGATATAAAGAAGAGTTCGCTGACCTTCGTATATCAAAAATGTGATTCTCTTTCTTGTTTTCTTGTTTCTTTAATGCCGTATTTTCCCACTGTTCCAACTCAAATTTCATATCTCTTTCTCAAACAAAATCTTACACCCGAGTTTCTTAAAATGGGAATCCGTTGTTCGAAATTTAAGAATTGCTTGAAGAATAATTGAACTATATAACTGAAAATTACTTAGCAATTTATATTGTAAGATATTCCTTTAAAAATATTGTTCACAAATTGTCAATGAATGTCCAGTATTGTCAAAGCACAAAGTAATCAATTTTTACCGGAAAATAGATGTAAAATGTAATACTGCAGCATTAAAGTATACCTAAAATTAAATGTGAAATGTATACCTAAAAGTATTACCTAAAACGCAAACAGCATCTCGTTTTCTATATTAATTTGTTTCCAACAAGCTTGCAATGAATTAACTATTATTAAATGTCTTTCAATAAATGTTCAATTAATATTGAACACTGAAAGACATTTTTGGACTTTGAAAAGAAATATTTTAAATGCTTTTACCATGAAAGGGCTTATTAAACTAGCAAAAAAAATGATGAAACAAAATGATGAACAAAAAACAGATAAAGTTAAATTTTCAGAGGAAATAAATATGTTCAAAAATAGGTTTATAATTAGTACCTCGTCAGAATAAAAGCTCTAGAAAAAATGCTTTAACTAAATCACTTCCAAAAAAAATTGCAAACTAACTTTTCGTCATTCACTTATTTTCTTAAAACGGATCTAAACAAAGCATTGCTACAATATTTTATGGTCATAATTTTAAACAAAATATATAATTTTTATTATTTACAAAAATTATATTTCTTGCGTCACTGAGATATGTTGCCAAAGCCGGTAATAAGACTTCATATATTTTTATCGTAATATTATGTACTGTATAATATTTCATTGAATAAAAATTTACCATTAATGATATTTGAAAAATTACATCTTGAATAATATGAATACTTGTCTAAATTTCCATGTGATTCATACACAACACAGTTTTGGAACGTAAGAAACTTTTTGTTTGTGGAAAAAAGGAAACGTTAATGACACTGAAATGCACAAAGCCAGAAAAGAAGTACTTACCATTTTTACGCCGTTTGAAGAGCTTAAGAAAACTACCGTAGGCCATCTTCCTTTATGTTTTACGCCGAAAGTGCTTAATCATTTAATATGAGTTTCACAGTGAATTTATCTGCAGGAAGTTCTAGTAAATATGAAATGTATAATAATTCAGTTGTATATTCTTAGTAATCCACATTTTTGAATTTCTTCAAATGAGTTGTCATGTCATATCACAATGAATATTTGTGAAGATTTCGTCCATTCTATCGCTGAATTCTTTGCATAATATTGTTAAGTTTTTGATTACTAAAAATTTCGCAGACGATTAATATTTATATTAAAAGCAGTCCACTGTTTTTTTTCCTATATTAAAATTGCTGTTCAATTTAAATTGAATGTCTTCCTAGTTTTATTGCAAGGAAACTACTATTTCGTGTTAATTTTTGAAAACACACAATATCGCATAAGCTAAGAAAATCAACAGCTAAGAAAACACACAATATCGCATAAGCTAGTCACAGAATTCTCTTTAGAAAAATTCTTTTTAATTGTTTGAAGAATATGCGGGTAGAGAAAGAAAATTTCACTGTCAAAGTCAATTCATCCGTTACAAACACACCTCTCGTATCAACCCGCTACGAGTTATCAGAGAACAAAGAATGAAACTTCCATCCAAGAAACCTATCAGACAGCAAGTCGACATCTTGAATAGAAAAAAGATTAATCCGGCCGGCCTATTTTTTCCCAGTACGCATGCGCGTGATCCACTAAAACGTTTTCTTCGCTCTTCCAAATGAGAAAGCTATTTTAACCTGTTTGTTCCGAAATGATTATTAAATGCAAGGAAGATTTAAATGGATTTAATACATTTAAAGACATCGTTACTTTGATCTACTGTATGTTGCAGCAGGAAATGTAGGAAAAATATGCGATCATTATTGCTACTTAAAACTTCGCTGGTGTTTTTCCGCATAAGGCTGACAGTGATAAGCTGTATAATCTTTTTCTAGCAAATGCCATTCAACGAATTTGCGTCGAAAAGTCAGTTTTAGTAAATTCGAAGATCAATGTTTGATTATTTAATGATAAAATTTATAAGAATTCTAGGTGATTGCATAAGCACATTTTCAAGAAACAAGGTGTTGTGTAGAAAAGTGACAAAATTTTCAAGAACTATAACTTTTTTATTTGAAATTTACTTAACAATGGTCAATAGAGAAAAGTTGGCAGCACTAAGTTTACTTGGCAACACTAAGAGTTTCAGAACGTGCGACAAAGAGCAATTTAAGTCCACAAATGTTAAGTCACGAGTCGTATCTTTTTAGAGTTTATTACATTTTGAAGAAGTGGTGTTACTTTTGTAGGGATGCAAAAGTTAATGGACAGTTTTTTAAAGATGTATGATATACAAAAACTTGTTATAAATGTATTCAATTTGATTAATGTAAGAATTTTTAATTCATAATAATCGCGTTTCTTTAGCATACTGGTAACTAAGCAAAGCTTGATTTTACTAGGGGCATTAGTAAAGGTATTTCGAATGACCTTGAGTATCCTTGAATAGTAGTTTTGGAGCACATCTATTAAAATTATTGACTATTACTGAGAATAACTGACTTTCTAAGCTGACAATTTAAAGTGATAAAAATTATTGCAACGCATTCATTGAGAGTAGTTCAGAACAATACAAGTGCATACAAGTTTTTCTTCCTATCAGGATTCTGAGCTTTCGATGTTGTCATAAAGAAGGCAAAATCCTATTACCATTCATAAAATAAATGAGAATTTTCTCTTCGAAAAATCCCCAGTTTCGTAAAACAGGCTTAAAATTTAAAAAGAATGTAATGGGAAAAAGTAAACATAAAGATCCCAAAAGAAATACATAAAGACTATAAGAACTTTCATTCTCATGGTTAGAAGTTACGGTCTTACGTATGTTATTGATTATTAATTAGTTATGACACTGATATAAAATTTAACCCTTGAATTAACTGCAGTCAGTCTTTGTAAGGGAGCCCTGCTTTATCGAAAACTCACCTATAATTTATCTCCTTAAAACTTAATTATTAAGTATTTATTGTTGACCGAAATCCTAACTGATAATCTAAACAGTCGAGTAATATAAAGTATATTATAGTATCAGATACTGATTTTCTACAAGAAATGTACTAAACTATAATACCGGAAAGATAAATTTATGATGTGCTGTAGTTTATTTATCGACATCTAAATTTAAGTTCTTTGTTTGGATTGGATTATTTGGATTACTAGGGCTACTTATCTAAAAGGAAAGATGCCTTAGTGGAGAACGATTTAACAGTAAACTGGCTCATACTCAGGTTAAGCATGGGGAAAAACATGAAAACTTTCATACAATCAGCCTATTCATGGGATTTCAGATTATGCCAAGCTTTGTGACAAATCGTCTTTGTGCATTCACTACTGTTTTATATGACGCAAAATTCCGAGTATGCTATTGCTTTTAATATTAATATAATATAACCCTCCCCCCCAAAAAAAATCTGCCATATTTTTAAGAAAAAAATCGTTATTAGCCCTTTATGATTTTGCTGGAATTTTGCCTCCATTGAAAATACGAATTTTCGAGAATTAAATGTTTTCATGACCTGTGTCGCTTTCACTTTACATGCAAAAAAACTCTATCACTCTAAAAGTCTTTCTAAGTCTCCATGAAGGACGGCATTTTCTCTTGTTAAATTTTATCTTCTTTATCTTCTTCCGACCTTCTCGTAGACCCATACCGACCAAAATTAACAGGGAAAAATCTCTAAAAACTCACAGGAATGAAATTCATGCAGCTTGCAACGAAACAGCAATCGAATATGACGCTATAACGTGGACGGCTAGCTCAGCGCTACATGCGAAACATTAATGCATTACTGTTTTGCCAGAATTATAATCCAAGAAAAAGAGTAACATATAAAATACTCAGTTCTGTTTTTTTCCAAACTATCTATACAGAAAATGCTGCGCCAGATATGATTTGCAAATGGTTAATGACGGAAACGATAGTTCAAGAAGCGATGGATTCGGGCATAAATGATATTAGTTATACAGAACTTGTAGAGTTATTAGGTTAGTTTGAAGCAGGAAACATCAAAAATGAGCAATACACTTGCCGAAACTCGAACTTGGACTTCTCGAATACGCGCCGAGTGTGGCATGCTGGAAGGAGGAAGAAAATACCTTGTAAATACTCCCTCTTATAAAGGGCGACTAGGGTTTAGGGGACCCAATCGCCAAATCCTGTGGTGACGACCTTTTAGTTTGTGCGCCACTGTAGCGTCATTAACAGTTTTTTAAAGACGGAAATGCGAAAAATGTGCAATGCCATTGCCGAGACTCAAAAATGGATCTCTCGAATATACGCCGAGTATGCTACCGTTACACCACGAAGGTCTGCTTGAAGGAGGTAGAAAATACCTCATAAAATTAATTCGGGACCAGAAGTGGCTAAGCTATCTACACGAGAAAACGATCTTTGAGGCAGCAATAGATTGAGGGTTTTAATTACATGAGTTTTAATTACATGCCATCTTTAAAAATTGAAATTTGAGTAAAATAAAAATAAAATAGACAAATTATTTTTAAAACTTTAACAAAAGTTAACAACAGTTGCCTAAATTATTTTTTAAATGTTATCCTTAAAGCAAAAACCAAAATTTTGGCTCAAGTTCCTATATCATAATCAGACTTACATTCCAGACATAAGGACTAGTTTGAAGCTAGAAAGAAGTCCGACGGGAAAGAATTAAATTGATTTTCTAATTCTATTAACACACAATTTCTAAAGTTATGTTAAAAACATTTTTAACGTATATAACAGCAAATTATAAAATTAATCACTTTATTAAGATAAATTATAAACGGCAAATACGGTTGATGAAAATTTTCTAGCCAGTTTCATTTCGGAAGTCTAAATTGCAATGTGTATTATAGCAGTTAATACTAAATGTATCATCTATACATATATAAATGTATTTAGAAGTTTTGGACCAAATACTCTATTTAAATATAAGAAGCACAAAGGAGCTCATTTATTGATCAGAATACATTACTTCATGTCTGAGATCTTTTCACACCTAAAGCAAGAATCGGAATTTGAATGCATTCCACAGTTTGGCAGCGAAAGGCTTTCAACATAATTTCTCGACCTCGGGATGCGCTTCAAGAGTCATTTGCGAAGACAATGTTGCGCTAGCCAATACAAACCATTACTTGAATTGCACAAATAATGAATTAAGGTAAGAAGGTTGGTGAGGTATCACTTCGATACCCCTCAAGACTTGCCAATACAGGCCGTAAAAAGACTTCCACAATCACGAATAAAAGCAGGAGGGTAGGTAAGGTATTACTTCGATAGCTTAAGACCTAACTATTGCTATGTGTGCATGATAAATAAGAACATATCGTTTTGCAAAACAGCTCGCTTTCGGCAACTTTAATTCATGCACCATTGGTTTAGCTTAGCATGAATATGAGGAAACTGCTAAAGTTATAAATTAATCTCTATTATAATATTTTTTAGAACATGTTCAATAGTATCAAAAAAGGAGGCATTCATTTTCAAACCAGGATTCATTTTTATTACATAAAAGAATTTATCTTAGAGAAATCTTTGACGCTGAAAGATTTTATTGGAGAAAATATATTGAACTTTTTCTAGCCGCCCCGCCTTTCTAATATAATCACATCTAAAAGGAACCAGTGCTTTTAATATTATAAATAAACATCGATACTGGACATGTCACAGAAAGACAAAATCTTGTGTTGTATAAAGTAAATCATTGTATAAAGTAAATCATATAAAGTAAATCGTATAAAGTAAATCGTAAAGAATACTGTTTATTTTCTTTTTAATATCTATAAGAAGTGGTAGGCATAATATCTATTTGAATGTCGACAGTTCTTTGCACAAGTTTGGCTTTTTATGAGTTTGAAATTGATTTTAAGGATAACCCAAAGTAGAGTTTGGCTTTATATTCAGGCGTATCATTGTTAAAGAACTGATACCAAAGAACTGAGATGCTTTTTACTTCCTTGTACGAAGTAAAGGCTGTGCTGTAATCGCGAAAACTTTCGGGTATCATTTTTCAACAGAACCATCCAGTTTGACCGCTCCCGAATCCATTTGAACGATTCTTTTTGCGTGACATATGTACGTGCGGACATAATAAAGAACTTGTTTCTCAAAAGGGATGGTAAAATGGATTTAAAACGGATTCTAAGATGTTTTCTTTCGTGGCGTCTGTACGTACGTACGTATGTAGGTAAATATGCATCTCGCATAGCTTAAAAACGATTAGCCATAGAACGTTTGAATTTTATATATGGGACTGCTATAACATCTAATTGTGCATTTCCATTTTTCATTGCAATTATATATACCAAATATAGGCATATATAAATATATCCACCCTCTCACCCCGCTTAAAAGTCCTTACCTAGCTTTTATTTTAGCAATTGTTGGTCGTAATCGTTTTAAATGATGAAAATATTCATCTTTAAGCAATGCCGAATTTTAAAAAATTGGGCAAGTATTGAAATCTAACTTTTAATATAATCTTCCGGTTCCTATACCTATATTTGGTGCAGTTTTATATCGTTATTAAATAACAAAATTATAAGAAATTTGACTCCAGTACGACAAACTTGACAAGGATATTTAATTTCGAACTCTACAATGTTTTATACCATTTTCAACTTGCCTTGAGAGATCATTTAATTAAGTTGGAATAATTCGAGGAAATAAGTTTAAATTAAGTGCAGCTAAAAATCTATGAAATTAATAGGCCGTACAAGAAATCATGTGTTGTCTACATCAGAATATTTAGCGTTTTATGTTTATTCATCGGTTATTATTTTTTGCATAAAACTGTTGTTTCTACTTTCCTCAGCTTCCAGGAAGACGTAAATTAATTAATAAACCCAAAAGAGAGTTCCTGAGTTTAAAGGAGAGCTTAAAATGCAGCCGCTGACCGTCTTCGCGCTATTTTCTCCCAGTTTCTGAATTTACTTGAATTGGCTTTATCCTTTGCTAGACGTATTTGTTAGCGTTAATTTGAGCGTGCTGAGTAGAAACGTATAGGCGCACTTCAGAATGGATAAGCGCATAGCGAATTTCATATTTTAATACATAAAATTTAATTTGACATTTGTTTCTATTAATTCCACAAGTAGCAGAGTTTGATTTCTGTTATTACAAAGATTGTGTAAATTGTTGAGCTGAAGAACTAATAAAAAGGTTTATTTTAAACTTTCTTCTGTGTTCGGTGTTACGCCGGTCGGAAAAAGAACAATTTACCACCTTTGACCATAAATAGCACCGCTTTGTTGCCGATTACAGGAAGCCAAATAAGCATTAGTAATAGTTTCGCTATTATTTGTAGTTTACTCTCCACAGATAATCAAAGAAAGAGAATTAGGTGAAATAAATATATGACAGCACTCCTTTGAATATCTGGGTACTTTTAGTTTGGTATGATGCATAAGCACGTGCCGAAGACAAAATCAGCGGTATATGCATTTCCGAGATTGACACTTGGATTATGTGGAGTCCCAGCTACTTATGTACTAGTGGAAGATGAATTTAATAAGTCCCATTTAGGCAAATCGAAGCTCATTTCATTTATATAGCATACTAATAACTAATAGTAGCGCGGTATATAAGCACACTGAGGACCTGCAAGAAATATTTACTATACTAAAAGAAGTAAGTTTAAAAGGAAATGCATCTGAATGCAAATTCATGGAAACCAAAATACTTCGTTACTTGGAATACAGAATATTGCATGGAGAGATTGAGACAGATGAATCCAAAATAATCACTTAAAATTACCTGTCGAATACAAGTTTAGAAACGTTTACAGCCGCTTTGACTCAAGCTCCGGTCTTGAAATTTCTTGACCCAGGGAGGGAAAATTGGGGACAGCTAGCTGCAGGCACTACTGATTTCGCAATACATGTTATGCTTATACAGAATGGTAGACCGGCTGTATTTCTAACTATCGATCGAATTCAGAGGAATTGCATGAGAAAGGAAACTTAATGGCTCTAACAGCTGCTTAAAAATGCAGGGTATTATCACGGCAAACAGCCGGTAATAGCGTATGCAATGTACCATCATGCAATGATAATCACTCGCTGTATGTAGGAAAGAACTTATCTCTTAGTTTGATAAGTTCTCAAATTGCAGGTTGGTTTTGTTTGACAATGGCAAATCGCTTTCGGGCTACCCGCCTAAGGGGAGGGTTGCCTCCGTGGAGAACATTCTAACGGAAACTGCCTCTTATGCACGTTACACATGGTGAAAAACACGAAAACGGCCGTGCAGTCAGCCTGTTCACCGGGATTCGAAACCCGGACCAAGCTAGCAGTGTTCAATGAATTTACCGCTCGGCCGCTAAGTGGGCTCCATATCGCCGAAATATAACCAAACGATTCAGCACACGCCTGAAAAAAATGGTTTATGACCTATAAAAATTAAATTAGATGACGAGGGAAAGGAGATAAGATGCTTGATGCCAACTTCAAAATTTTTAGATTCTGGAGAAATTGTGATAAACGAGTTCAAGACGGATCTCGAGTTTAAAAATACTTAAGAGTACTAATTTTGAATACACCGATATCACTGGAGTTAAAAACATGGAAAGGAACTACGAAACTGTTGATGATTTTTTATTTTACACGAAGATCATAAATAAAAAATACAGGATAACGACCAGTTATCGCAGCGGATCTGCGATTATGGGTTACATGATGTGCCATTGTCAGGGCATCTAGGCTGAGAAACATAGAGCATAAGGTGCTGGAGGCAGTTGATTTACCTCAAATGCAAAAATTTCACTATATAAATTGTTAAGCTGAAGAACTAATAAAAATGCTTATTTTAAACTTTCTTCTGTAGTCGATACTACTTCGCTAGAAGATTAAGACAGCGCAATCGGCTTTGTACACTCTGTAAGGTTTTAGTTAAACTAACACTAACAAAGTTTTATTTTTAATTTTACTTTTTTTATCTCTACTCATTTCAGCTTCCCGTTAGAATAAGCGCGCGTTTCAGCTTTATGCTAATTTGAAGTGGAGCCAAGTATTATTTAAAAGAAAGGTAAAAACCTTTCAGTGTGAGAGAGCTTTTAGTCTCAGACCACGATCAATCTATTCAACGTTCGCCTGACTAGCTAGTATTTAAATTCTAAGCCGTAGCGCTTTTACGTGATTGCTTATTGAAGTAATTCCAAGTGCGTAAGTATTAGTTAAATCTTGCTACGCACCATTTAGTTTAGAGACCAACCTCGCGTTATAGCTCTGTGAGCAACAACTACTTAATTTCTATTTAGCTTTAGCTTAAATATTATTTGATTGTTCCTTTTAGACCCAAGTGCGGTCTCTACTTTCTGTATCCCTCCCGAGTTGGGAAGTAGTTGTAAATAATTGTAAGAGAGGATAATAATAATAATGAAAGGATTTTAAATCCCTTTCAAGTGCAGTTCTTCTACCACTTAATCACAATATTCTACCACAGAACATAGCTGCATTCAGCTCCCTGTTCCAGATCAGGACTTTAAGCTGTCACGAAGATGTTTTCCAAGAATATGGACCGAATACTCAGTCCTGACAACTCTTTCTCAAAAATTCCATCGTTCGCATATATTCGTCACTAACTGAAAACCTATTTGCCAAAAACAGAAGTCTACTACAAAGGGAAATCTTTTATATAAACTAATGAAGTTACAAAAAGAATCGAAATTTAGTGACTATCATGCGAAGCAATTTTTTAGATTGCTATATAATGCATTAATATTTACAATATAATATCCGTAATCTATGAATTCAATAACAAATCAAATGGAAGCATACAAATAATCATAGCCTTTCCATTTAAATTTTTAAATATTAAAATTTCACTTTAAAATAAATTCTCCATTATTATATCTCTACTACTAGTAGTAATATTATATTCTTTTCTGAAAATATTGATACCAGAGTATCAAGTCGATATTCAATTTCACGCCAGGTACCGGCAAGCATGTCGGCATCCACAGAGGCTATTGCGGTTGTAATTCTGGCTTTTAGGTCATCAACGTTCGACACTCTTCTCTTGTAAACGTTGTCCTTTAAAAATCCCCAAATGAAAACGTCCAACGGCGTTATATCAGGCGATCTGGGTGGCCGAGGAATTGGACCTCCTCGCCCAATCCATCTTCCTGTAAAATGGTCATTCAAAGAACTACGAACGATAGTACCTCAATGAGGTGGTGCACCATCTTGTTGCAAAAAGACATGTAGCTGAAGCTCTTCTAGTTGTGTAAATACGAAGTTTTCCAACATGTCTAAGTATACGACTGATGAGACCGTCTTTTCTGTAAAAATGAAAGGCCCAATGACTCGTTCATGCATTACTACACACCACACATTAACCTTTGGGGAATCCCTTTGTGCCTCACACACCACACATTAACCTTTGTGCGTATATGAGGGTTTCCAGACCCTCATATACGCACATTATGGCGATTAACAATTAACAATAGTTGTCAAAAACAAAAGAGAGAAAAGTGCAATTAATAAGCAGATGATATTTAGAAAAAAGTACAGATATTTAAACTGGAAAGTGAAATTATCGAAATTAACCACACGCGCAGACCATATTTACAAAAGTAAAGATATTCAAACCTGATAAGGAAAATATATAAGTTATTCCATCAATAAATGCCATAAGTTTGTTTATATCTTCATTATTTTATGAGTTATTAAACATCAAAATGGGTCCGGTACTTTATAAACACCCTGTATATGTAACTACTCGAGAAACACTACTTTGTTAAACTGGAAGGAAAACAGTGTTTCCATTATTCCAGTTTCAATCAGTTTTAAAGAAGGCTGCCTTCTAACATTAACTAACTGTGTAATAATTCTAAAATTACAAGTAAATTTTAATTACAGTTATCATGCTTAAATCAGCAATATGATGAGTAACTTTCTAAAACAATTCACAAGTCATTCTGCAGTAAAATCTCCAAGCAAGTTTTAATTCATTTAATCTTGCCCCCGCTTCCTCTTCAATAAGAAAGAGGCGAGAAAAAGTTTCTGAAGGAAATGCAAGCATTTGTTTTCCACAGAAAATAGTATGAAATTACTATTATTAACATCCACCCATTTTAGATTCAAACCAGAAAATATTTTTTTATTCCAATGGCGAGCTCCAGTCGTTTATAGGCGTTGGCCAGTGCTAACCCTGGAAGCTGTACTCACTATACACTGGTGTGCAAAAATTAAGGACGAGACAGTTTTTTCAATATAACTTTGTAAAAAAGCTTTCCAAATCAACACATTTAATACCGTAAGATCCCCAATACGTAAGGACATGAGTAATGTAAGCAACACTTACTAAAAGAGAAATCAGAGGGATAAAAAGAAGCTTTATTGAAAAAGTAGCGTGGAGCGCAATGCGACTGAAGGCCGAAACATCCCTGTGATGGGTGTCCAGTAAGAAACATCCGGTCTTTAATAGGGGATATGATCTCCCCTGACTGCTAGGCAGGTTTCACATCATTTGTGCATGCTGGATATGTGGTTGTTAATGAGCTGTTGAGACTCTGGTGCTCGTTCCTCTTGTAGCACCAATCGCAGTTTCGGAATCGTTACTGGCGATAAGTTACGTGCTGCCACGGGTCTCCCTAGTAAGTTCCGTACATGCTTGACGGGATTTAGATCCAGAGACCTTGCCGACCAATCCATGTGTTCAATATCTTCACTCTCCAACAGCTCTTCGACAGTAACTGTGCGATGAGGTGGAGCGTTGTCGTCCATGAAGAGGAACTGAGGACCCATAGCCCTTGTGAAAAGACGCATGTAAGGAAGAAGAACCTCGTTACAATAGCAGTCCCAGGTGACGAACCTCCTTGGGAGATATGAAGGTCGGTCCGGCTACCAAGCATTATGTCTGCTCGAACGAGAACTCCGCGACCTCCAAAACAGTCCCTTTTGATGATGTTGAAGGGGTTATTGCGTGTTCCCCGCTCTGTCCAGATGTGTATGTGTCTAGAATCGCAACTCAGACTAAATCTGCTCTCATCTGTAAAGAGTACTCGTCCCCATTCATTGTCTCTCCAATTCCGGTGTTCCCGGCACCACAGAGAACGCCTTCTCCGATGGGCAGGCGTTAGAGGTACACACCGTACAGGGCGTCGTGCAAACAGACCACCACCGTGCAGTCTTCTGGCCACGGTAAAACGCGATATCGGTCGTCCAGTCGCCTGTGTCGTGTGTCTAGCGATTTCTCCCGCTGTCTGCCGCCTGTTTCTTCTGGCCTGTAAGGCAATATACCGGTCATCTGCGGGTGTGGTTCCTCGTGGACGACCACTACTAAACCCCCGGATAGCTGTTCCTGTAGTTTGAAATTGTCTCCAAAGTCGTGAAACGATGCTGTGAGCAATTCCGAACTCTGCAGCTACACTTGTCACACTGCGGCCTTCCTCAAACTTCTCAATGATTCGACCTCCGGTAAAAGCATCCAGATGTCGTCTAACAGATTGATTATTCGCCATTTCTCGCTGAGGCAGCAACTCGGTGTTATTTTAACTGCTATACGGCGTGCAATCTCTTTGCCAGAAAAAATACTGATCTTACACCGAAAACATGCTTTATACTACTCAGACACTCCCCCATTACGTCTACCTGCATATCTGTGAATGTGCTACCGTACATCACCTTACTTAATCTCCTGATTGGTCTTTCTGTTCGCTCTGCCTCTTCGTTCAGCTGATATGCTAATTTTTCGACTTCGTCCTTAATTTTTGCACACCAGTGTATTGTACAGGTATCTAATAGGTGAGCCACCGTTGCCACGGATGAAACGACAGACAAATTACATCCATGCCTTCTCCGAAATTCGAACGCGGACTCTTCAGTACGGCAGTCAGAGTCACTAACCTGTTTCCCGTCTGGGCGGCCCTTCAGAAAGTATAAAAAACACTACATTTTATACACCCATAAATTATCATTAGAGTTATTTTAAGCATGTATTATCTAAAAATTTTGAAAAGAAATAAACTAACCTGGAAGTTAATTGAAAATTCTTGGACCTACAAAGAGTACAAAGCTTGAAGCAAATAGAATCAATAAAACCACTACAAAATACGAGACTGGCTTCATAAATTCTTTCTTTAATTTTCTAAAATTTCTTCTTTCTGAATCGAATCAGCAAAAGGAATTTTCAAAAGCAGTATGCTTTGTAAGTAGATTTTCGTATTGCTCAACGATTATACGTGATGTATGTGTAAACCTATCTGAAAAAGGAAAAGTGAACAGTGAAATGAAATATGAAGGGCATGGAATTTGTTCGTTTATTTCGACATTACTTAGAACCTACAGCAGAATTCAAGGGATTTTAACATAATAACCATGAAAATATCTTCTTTTCTATGACTTCCAGTGACTTCCTATTTTTCTTTCCTTTTCTTTATATAATATTCCTTATCTTGCATATCATAAACAGTGGTCGTTAGAGGATTTCACTTTCCTGGTGCCAAAAAGGAGTATTGCAGTTTTTCATTTACTTCCTCATAGGGTTCATACGGTCCTTAAGAGGCCTTAAGAGCCCTTAAATTTCTTAGAAACTATCAGTCCCTAAAGTCCTTAATTTGGGCCAAAACCTTCAAACCTTCTTACATTTGACTCATTTGACATTACTGTCTGTTTTTTATGATTGCCATTTTCAGTCTGAAGATTTTGGAAGAATATGTTTCTGCGATTCATTGGCATCTATGTATTTGACGGGTTATTTTTTTTTAGTTATTTCCTACTACTTAATAATCCGATACTCGAGATTCTGGGCAGGAGGCCTTGCCTCGATTGAAAAA
The DNA here is from genome assembly GCA_000611955.2 of Stegodyphus mimosarum. Classification (NCBI taxonomy): domain Eukaryota; kingdom Metazoa; phylum Arthropoda; class Arachnida; order Araneae; family Eresidae; genus Stegodyphus; species Stegodyphus mimosarum. The sequence goes on from KK120624.1 coordinate 26,783, forward strand.
TAAATATTTCGAAATTATTATTTTTTTGTGAACGAAAAGTTCATAAAATATTACATAATAAACAACTTTTCCTTTACTGGGTATGAGTTCTTTTATTATGGGCCTATCAGCGGCCGAGCGTTAAAGTCGATGGATACTAGTAGTTCGACCTGGGCTCTAATCCCGGTAAAAAGATGGCTGCAGGGGCGCTTTTGTGGCTTTTCCTATGTGTAACAACAATACGAGCAGGGTTACCACTCAAACAGGAAACTGAAATTCCCTGACTTTTCCAGGTTTTCCAGGTGCGTTTTAAGAAAATTCCAATCTATCCGCATAATGCACTTTGGCTGTGCTAAGAGGTAAATTAATCATGGTACTACTTGAAAACACAAAGATTTGCCAATTAAATATGACTTATATATTATCCTCAAAGATTACTATTATAACCATAATAGGAGTTATTTTCTCCACTGAAGAATTAAGATCAAAATCTGCTCAATGTGTATAAAAAATGTCTTTTTTTTTGGCTGACATTTTGCAGCTAAACGAAAGAAAGAAATCTATTTAACGATATTTTACAATAAATTTAGGTATTTTATATTTATTTATAAATAAATATAAAATACCTAAATTTATTGTAAAATATCGCTGAAAACATAAGCAAAAAAATATGTGCATTGAATTTTGTGATTTTATGTCATCATACTGCTAGAATTAGTTTCAGGATTATGCCAGAGAAAATTTCCTGAAATTTGAAAGTATTATTTACTAATAATAAATAGATTTAAGGGGAAGAAGCTACATTAAATGATATGATTAACATTAAAATAATTAAAAAACTGAATAATCAACGATATTTTGGCGAATATAGTTATATTAAATGTTAGCCTAGATGACTGATTACTATTTTTTATTTTACTGCAAAATGACAAATAAGGCATTTCTTAAAAAGAAAAAAAAGTATTTAAAAGATTTTGCGGTAAAATCCTACTATACGCTACGGTCTTGGCACGATTTTGAAAATTGTCGTCGACACCAAAATAGCCTGTTTGCAGCTCATCATAATGTCGCCAGATCCCGCGTGTACTGTACACCGAGGCTATTCTAACCTCCATGGTACGGCTATACTAGGATTAAATCGATTTTGTTTGATACAAGAATACGTATTTTCTTTAGTTCAACATGCACTGCACATGCGCATGCGAGTATTTTTCGATTCTCGGGTAACTGGGAACCAAAGTTTCTGAAAACTTGCTTTGCCTTTCTAAAAGCCAATCTGTTTGGAGCTGCAAGAATTGGCTCTATGCCAGCTGCCCGCGTGACGCTAACGAGCGCCAAGAAAGTGATCGGCTTCCAACGTTGGCGCAAAACTCGCTTTTTTGGGGGACCGCTGTATAAAATTCCCTGACTTTTCCAGATTTAGACTAAAATATTCGAATTCTCTGACTTTTCCCTGACTTTTAGGTCAATTTTGGAATTCCCTTACTTTTCCGGTTTTTCCGGTAGTGTGGCAACCCTGATACGAGCCAGTTTTCCTTAGAAAGTCCTCCACAAAGACATTCCTCCCCTTTTGTAGTTAGACTTCGTGAGTTTTGTTATAATCTAATCAATCCGAGTCTTTTATTATGCTACGCAAAGCCGCATAGTAAAAGTTAGGGAGCAACTGCCGTCTGTCATCTTTAGGTTTACTCTTCACATCGGCACTTTCTTCTTTCGGATATTAAAAATATAAAAATTCATTAAAGAATGTGTGCACTTAGCGCCAATTTATCTGTATCTCCATCAAAAATGTTTGTCTGCAACAAAAGTATTGTGTCTTCAAGAAATTAAAACTGCTACGATTGCATGAAGTTCACGAATCGGATGTCATCGTTAACAACTACGACTTTAGCAATCAGATTTGTTTCATAGGTATATAGATTGGTGGACAAAATTACGAGATAGAAAGCATTTCCCCCCACTTCTCCTAGGCCAGCAAGAAGTATAAAATTCCGCGCCCAGCTGTACTCACTTCATTCCACTCTACAACACAGTAATGACTTTTATTGGCTTTCTTGAATAATCTTATTGTTTTTTGCTGTTTGTTAGGTAAGATGAGTGCACATCAACTCTTAGACGAAGGTATGAAATGGAGAATCGTGGGTAGACTTGAGGCAGGGCAGTCCCAAGCTCAGGTTAAAAGAGAACTGGTTGTAATACTACGTGTCATCTCTAATTTGTGCAATCAGTTGAAAAACAGCGGTACACTGTCCAGAAGACCAGGACAAGGTCGTTCGAGAATCACAATGACCAATGACGACCGGTGTTTGGTACTTTCAGCCAAGCGCCAGAGGACATCTATACAGCAACACAACTGTCTCGTGACCTCAACGGTTGCCACAGGAACATCAGTTTCAATGAAGAAAGTTGCTAAAGTCTCAATGAGACAGGACTATATAACAGAAACCCACTTTATTTGCATCCCACTCAGTTACTCCATCAAAAGAGAGCATTTGCAATGATGCATACAACACCAATATTGGACATATCTTGAGTGAGCTAATATTCTCTTCACGATTGAGTGCAAATTCAGCCTACAATCTGATTCTCAGCGATTATTAATACGAAGGGAATTTGGGACTGCGGGTCTTTGTCCCTGAATTAATGTTTTCGTACGACAATGTACGACCACCTAACGTCCACCTGATTGATGACTATCTCGAAAGCAAGGATATCCGCCAAATGGATTGGCAAGGCAAATCTCCTGACTTTATTCCTACTGAACATGCTTGGAATGCTCTTGGGAGGGCTGGTGCAATACGCCAACCCCCATCAGTTAAAAACTGCCCTGGTGGAAAAGTGGGTGTGACTTCCACAGGCACATGTGATCTCTCTTGTTAGCAGCGTGGTTACTCGCTGTGCTTGCTGTCACTCTTTCAGAGGAGATCACACACCATACTAGCCCCATTTTCACTGCCATTTTTCAATCCCAAGTTTGGACCTCATTAGACTGTTGGCCATAACTCATGCTAATGAAAGGCATTTTCATTGTTGTTTTGCACACCATATTTTCATACAATAAACTACACCCACACTGAATTTCATTTATTTCTATTCAGTATTTCTCGAGATATTTGGGGAAAAGTGTTCCATCTCTTAAGTTTGTAAACCAGTGTAGTATTTAATAAAAGTCTCAGATAAAACTTCTTATTCGTATAATCTGTAATCACCTATGTTTGCTTTAATTATGTGCTGCATTTTTCCTTAAGAATTATGAATCCCAATTAATGTGCAAATCAGAAAAACATGCTCTTTAATCACTTTATAAGGTATTTCTGTCGCCTTCTTATCATGCTTTCTTGGTGTAGGGGTCAGCACAATCAGCACGTATTCGAGAAGTCCGTGGTTCGAGTCCCGGCTAGAGGGCATTGTTCATTTTTCACATCTCCTGCTTCCAAATAACTTAATGTGTCTACAATTTTAAAAAGCAGTTTGAGATCTTCTAGTCATACTTAACCAAGGCTTATTTGCGTTTGCTCATACCAATGACACAAGATTGCAAATATTACAGTTTACTTGTAAAATACCTTACCATCATAAGAAGACAAGTAATAAGAATATATTCGAAAGAAAATTAATATATCAGTCATAGATTTAGATAATATTCAGGTAAAACCTGTCAATTAAATATAACTAGCTGGTAAAAAAAAACTAATATATTATAAAAGAATGCATGCGCATCATATAGATTATTAAATTGAATTAATTGATTGAATTGATTAATTGATGATTGAATTGATGACTAAATTGAATAATAAGAAATGCAAACATACGTGGACATAAATTTTGTCATCTTTAAATTAATAATGTCATCTTTAATAATTATTTATTTTTTCCACTTGAGTGTCATTTTTAGCTGCTTAGCCATATTTAGAAACACCATATGAGTGGTATTTATTATGAATGATGTACTGTTACTCATTTCGCACATGTGCTACCTTGTGCAGTATATTTAAATGGCCTCGCTATATTGGCATTACAGTATGCTTGTAATGTATCTTGCTTGAATAGTATTACAATTACATATAGCTTTCAACTTCAGTCGAAGAAACCTAGAGGTATATTAGATCATAAATTTGTTCAAATCCTTGAAATAAGAAGAAGGTATTATTCTAGAAGGGGTATTATTCAAACTTGGTTTTTAAATAACCGAAGCGTTATTTAAATTAAATCCAAAGTTCTTTGATGGAGAAAACGATCCATCAAAAGAATGTCATAATATGCTGTAAAGCAATTGATTAGCAAAATGCAAACAAATTTAGAATTGATTTTAAGTAAAATTTGTTCATTATTATACCCCGCATGAAGTGCATCTTGTGACGTTAAAAGAACCAATAAATTCGATGACCTTACTAATATTAGCTAGAAAATTCTTTTCTAACATTTCGTATTATAAATAAAATAAGAGTATACTATGAGACTACATCCAATTCAATCTCAGTAATTTTTAGATAATTGGAATACCAATCGACGCTAAGAGTTACAGCAAATATTATGAAATCATGCTAAAATTTGAAACAGAAAGTCGAAATAATCTGTATAAACTACGCCAGATAAAATAAGACTTTTGCATTTTAAATCGTATATTCTTACTTGTACCAGCTGAATTCGATAGCGGTTTCAAACGCAAAGTTAATGCGCATTGACAAAAAAAAAATATTTAAAAATTTAGTGGACTGTTTTATGTTTGATTCTAACGTTATTTGCCTTAATTAATCTTTTATAGCGATTCATTAGTTACATAATCACACACACACAGGAAACAAAAGCAGCAAAATGATGACAGTTTCTCTTTAATTAGATAAATTAATAGTGGTTCAGTGACTTGTGTTTATAAGGTTTTCGTGATTTGCCCGTATGTAGTGTGATAGTAGAGCTTCGATTACCCAGACTGAATAGCATCAAAATAGGAACGAATAATGAACTTTTATATCTAAAAGTTATTACAGCTAGCAAGCCATTTATCTTCGAACAATGTTATTTATTTTAATTAAACGGAAACTTATTTTTAAGCATTAAGTATTTTATAGCGGCCTTAAATTGCACTTTTCATATACTTTTCAATGAAACGAATAGAAAAACAATGCTGTGCTGGATATTGTTGATCGTCTCAAATTCTATCCTCAGCACATATTTAGCCTTTATTCAGCATATCCTTCGAATTTAGCTTGAGTTCAATGAAACATTTTTTTGGTTTAGATTTCATATAAAAATTACTTGACGGGCTTAAAGCAAAATGATATAATACAAAAATACAAATGCTTTGACTTTTCTATGAAGTTTGAATTAAACTGATACTAGATTACATATGTTTTAACCTGTTTTTGAGTTCACGATAAAGGATTAAGTATATTTTGAAAAATTTAAATCAAATGAACAGATTTTTGAATAGAAAGGAACTTGAAAATAAATTTAAACATATTGGGAGTTATACCGCTGTTCTCCAGAGCTCTTAATTTAATTATGACATAATAACAGAGATGTCTTCGAAGAGAAAGACTTTCTAAAGTAAACTGTCGATATTTATGAATATAGGGTCCCTTCGTAGGAGGCAAAGGCGGCCGCCTGTTAGGTGCTTCCGCAATAAAATGGCCACCACTTCCGGCCTTAGGAGTGGCCAATAGTGCCCCGTTCGGAGAAAAATTAATATGTGAAGAAAATCTGATGCAGCCAGCTCAGCCTCGAGGAGCAAAACAAAGGCGAAATGCCAGAATTTCACATCCCTTAGTACTCTGTTACTGCGATGAAGGTTGAATGAAAGAAACAAGTCTGAGATGAATACAGGACAGAAAAAACTTGCGAAACATCAATATTTTACCATAGTGAACATAGAAATAAATTACAAGAAGTTAAACACTAATAGATTACTAGGAAAAAAATTCGAAAGCATGTCTACTGTAGCCGCTTCTCGTTTATAAAATCCACTAATCTGACAGATGTGAACGTCGGATATTGGTACGGTTGGGTAAGAGTTATAAATTATTTGAGCGCCTCTTGTCCGACTCCAGTTAGATCGTAGCCTTGCACAGATTTATTGAAAGTATGAACTAATTAATCTACAGTAAATTTCAGCAAGACGCTGTGTCAAGAAGACTTTAATTTTATGTTGTATTGTTTTTAGATAAGCTCGCCAGCGCTGATTAGATAAATATTTAATTAGTTTTTACATTTTGTATGTCATCTTGTGTCAGTCAAAATTTATAAAAAGACATAACTCACCTATACGTTGAGGTAACGTCTAAGGGAGAACTGGAACGTAAGTACCATCTCCTGGTCTCCTGAATAGGTTATATGAGCTATCTAAAACCACATTTATAGTTTCTCTATTATTTATAGTATGGTACTATTATATTCAAGTAAGAACAAAGCATGTTATTAGAGACAAAGAACAAAACAAATTATGTTTCTGACACCCCCATCAAAAATAAGAAGCAAATGCTGGAAAAAGTAAACTATGGATAACAGGACTTAATGTTTTTACAAACTAAGATTTCAGTAAACAAAATTAAACAACTGAAAACAGAATATTTTTCTCCAAACCTGATAATCATGGAACCAACAGCTTTTATAAACGATACATAAACGATGCAGAATAATTGCCTACTTACAAAGACATATACCTATCGAATCTTCTATTGTTCTTATAAGGGAAGAATGAGCATGTTTTCTGTTTTGTAAATCGTCCTTTACTTTTCGTCAGAACTCAGAACTGACACAGCAGGCTCCATACACAGACATTCATGATTAACTAAGGAAGAAATCGCTGGTCTTAATTTCATTTTTAATGCAGCTAATTATGTGCAATCTCTTAAGAGAAATATGTTTGCATTGCTATTATTTCTGAAACTACCATAGAGTACCGAATGATTCAAAGGAACAGATAGTAACAAGATGTCTGTTTTCACAGAAATGACCAAAACAAGATTGGAGTTTTTAAATATAAACTTTTATTGCCAAAATAGTTAAATTTCTCAGTGATGGGTGATGTTTCGGTTATGTCAGAAATTCGTACAATACCGTAGCACAGTTCGCAACACAGCTAGGGTTACAAATGTTCAATGGGACGGCCGTCAGTCAAAGGAATGTTTGTCCAGCGTCGCATGACACTGCACAATAGTGAAAAGGTTTCTGTTATTCCGGTTAACTTTCATTTCTGTTTCTTTCCTGTCATATATCTTGTTTCAATACGATCAACAATGACGACCGACTTCCAAAAATCTGTGACTTCAGACAAAAACGTGACTATCCTGGCAGTACAGTTTTCTGTTACTAAAAATTCTTATCTTTTCTAAGCATTTCTCTGGATCTCCATTTTTTACTCCCATACCTTTCGAGTTATTGAATTTTCACTTCTGCATCACCCTGTATATTTGTGCTTTCTGAAGTGAACGATACTATTAGACTGATGGCATATTTCCATGGGATGTAATATTCGTGTTTTTGTTCTAGCTGGCTTTACAGTTTTTTGATTATTTATGCTATTAGAATCTGTGCGGGTCTGTTTGTTTGTTTATTTGTTTGTAACATCATCTTCTCCAAAATAAGAGGAGTTGCTTTTCAAGAGGGGTACCCCCGGATTCCAAAAAAAATTCATGGGAAGCCATTTCGACCATTTTCATCTTCATACGACTTTTAATCAGTGGAGATATTAATTGAAAACTCTAAAAACACTAATTTTCGCACTCATTTTTCAGAGTGACAACAGTCTTTTTCCGTCTTTTGCCAGTGGCAGATGGGTTACAAATATGGTTTATAAAGTTTTAAGGTTTACAAAATATCAGATAAAAATAGCACTACCAAACATTAAACATATTTTTATTATATAAGGTCACATTCTAAAGTTGAAGAAAGCACGCGATTGTATGTCGAAAATGTTGCGTTAATGTCAGCATTTTAAATAAATGACTGCTGTTGGCAACTTCTTTGCTTCAGGTCAGGATAACTGACGCGATATGCTAGTGTCACGTTAACTCTTTTATCGACATTGAGAAAAAAGTTGTTATATTACATTAAATTTAAATCATGACGTCATATGTACACGTATTAACCTGAAGTGTCAAAAGTTTTAGTTTCCTGGTTTGGCAACAAAATATTCTTCACGAAATGATTGTTGCTTGGAAAGAATGAACTGATTTTATTATTCCTGAAATGTGTTTATACATTTCCATTTTGGGTGTACATAGAACTTATATATTTTGCTTTGGCGGCAGCCCGCTCATCTGGCGGGCTTGCCCACTAGTAGGGTTATAAAAACGTTCCTTTATAAATGCTTACATGGTTCTTTTATCTTAAAATTTATGCATTATGAAAATTATCCAGCATAATTTGATGAATTTTATTTCTTAAATGTAACTGCACTTCTAAGAAACTAATTACCATTCCATTAAATTTGATTGCATAGAATACATAGCTGAAGTAGACTCAGTATCTGGTATTGCGGAGAAAGAAAGGGTACCGAAGATGTCTTCACATCAACTGCTTTAAACTGGAGTTTGCAAACACTGTGTGCTTGCATATTTATTATAAGCTAATAAATGTTTTTCATCGAATTAGGTCCTGAACATATGTCTAATCACGTATTATCGACCGTGTGTCTATTTAATAAACCTCAATATGCACGAGTTTTAATAAGCAGAAAATAGCGCCCTCAATAACATTTTCTCTGTCATATTTACCCATTGACCTACCTTCAAGCTTAACTGATTGACGAGCTAGAACTTCTGTAAATGTCTGACAACAAAAAAATGGAGTAAGCAAAGAAGCGTCCCGAAGCATAGGTCGGTCGAATCAGACCAAACACGTTTTCGCAAAGAAATTAGATTTGCAAACATGGAGGAAATTTGTAATTATGTGCCGTAATTGATGAGCAATCATAATCAATTAAATCGATAATAAATGAGTCACTTTGAAATCAAAACTAAAGTTATTCAGATGCGTCCGAAGTCTTGCGTTTCGTACGGCTAGCTAAAAACTGAACATGAATTTAAAAATTAAATATTTGTTTCAAAACATCGTAACATTAGAACGATATAAAATTTAAGGTACTCATTCTAATGTAAAGCAATGAAACTATTTACATAGCGTGCGTATGCGTAAAGGCAATGGAATATTACTAATTTTTGCAAAAGACACTTTTGTTTGCTACTCATTTAATAAGTCTCATTTTTTAAGCCTTTACGAAATGTTGATAAAATATAAATGCATTAAAGCGGACAGATTTATAGACCATCTCTCAACTCTGCATTAAAACTAGGCGTTATTATATTTAAAATATTACATTTTTACGTATTGTGTATAAAGTTTATTTTATTTATGCTTATTAGTACATGGATAAAAGATTTGCCATAAAATATAAAAATTATGTGTAAAAAACAATTTTTTATTGCGATGTGAATTAATTATCAGCTCAGGAATTAAATCATCATATTTTGGAATGAAACAGATATTCCACACGAAATAATATTTTAAATAAAAAAAATTCTGAATGATTTCAGATTTTAATGATTGTCTAAAAGGGTTATAAGTTACTTCTCCCATCTTCTTAACATGCCTTCCTGGTGTAATGGCCAGCACACAGTAATTGAGAGGTCCGAGTCCCGGCGAGGGCATTGCTCATTTTTCATGACTCTAATGTAAAAAAATCCTAATGTGTCTACAGTGGCACCCGAACTAAAAAAGGTGGTGAATGATGATTCTCCATCACCGGGATTTGGCGATTGGGTCCGCTAATCACCAGTCTCCCTTTATAAGGGGGGGGGTATATGAGGTGTTTCTCACACCTTCGTGGTGTAATGGCCAGAAGACTGGGCGCGTAATCTAGAGACACGAGGTTCGAGTCCCGGCGAGGGCATTGCCCTTTTTTCATGACTCCAGCATAAAAAAATCCTAATGTCTCATGTCTCTACAGGTTTCTTAAGGATTTTTATGTTCTCGCTGAGATCTTAGTCAACCAGTCTGCTGTTACACTCACTCCTACAAACACACCATTTTTGTCTTTTTAGCTTTATTATTAAACATCATTTCCTTCGCAATTACGCCATATACAGTCCAGCAAGAAATTACAAAAATTTTAAAAGCAGCATAGCAATATACGTTTAGAATTCCCGAATGCAGCATTAAGTGTTGGTATACAGTTTTTTGTTTTGTTTTGTTTTTGTTTTTGTTTTTTCTCAGTTCATAGTATAAATGTTCAGTTTTCTTACTAAGGTGGCTTTAAATTTCTTTTTTGGCTTTTGTTTTTTACTATGAATATTTTGTGTGCTTACTTTGTTTACTAAATATCACGTTCTTGGCGCTTATGCCACTGATTTGTTCGATTCAAGAGCAAAATCGCAAAATATTTAAAAACAGTATATTTTTAGAATGTTCGAGAGATAGTCTCTCGCGCTGTAGATAAAAATGTTTTATTACGTACAGAGTTGCCGTTGCTGGCTTTGAAATCGTTGAGTTTCTTCATAAAAAATTCGCTAAAGTTTTATTAAATATGAAATAGATAATAAAACAAATCCTAAATTCAAAACGCAGGCTTCCAAGTTCCCATGTTCGGATGAAGAACTACGTTATTCAAAATTTGATGTCTCTAAGCACCGTTTCTTTTTCACAATGGGAGAAACTTACATATATTCATGCAGATTCTTTATTAGCTAATTTCTTTAAATATAATAAAATATGATAATATTTTGTGGCAACAGTTTGAAAAGTGATATAACGCATTTAAGCGTTTCGATGAAAAATGCCGTTTCAAGACTAACAACCTGTTCGGGTGTAACATCCCTTTTGGGTTAGTAATTCAAGAGTTATTTCAATGATTTTATTTACAAAACTAATTTGTATAAATATTCAGCTGGACTTTACACCGCTTTTTCCATTTTGAGATATAATTATCAATATGTCATTTTAATGCGAAAAAAAAAATATTTTTCTTTTCATTTCGTAAAGAAAGTAAATTTTCTATGAAGCCCATATTGGTCAAAAAGGAACAATGATTTTTTACTTTTTTTAGGAGGTGTCTTTTTACAGAATATTTGCTAGCAAAATTACCCAAATCATAAGTCATATAAACGCATTTTACACGTAAAAGCAGCAAATATTTCAAAACTATTTAAACTACTTTATATGCGATATTAAGAAAAAATAAAACTACAGATACAAAAATATTTGTATAAGAAATATTAATATTCATAACAAACAATTATGCAGGTATTTGCAATTTTAACTGAATGCATGAATATGAAATGCTCAGTGTTCTTGCAATTAACATCTTTTGTATAAAAAACTAGCAACTAAACAACTTTTGTATAAGTTGTTATAGATGAAGTAACTTTCATTTAAGTAAAACTGAAGGATTTTTTTTCTTTTACGCTAAGAACATTTTATCATAGTAAATTCTTCTTTCTAAAATATTTAAAACGAATTTTGCAGGAACAAAATGGAAATTTTATAAAACGTTTGTAATTAGCAAAAGAAAACATTCATTTAAGAGAAAAATGAAAATGTAATTCATTATTCAAGTAAACATTTCGTTAATTTGGCGTTGTTTAAGCAAATTAAAAAATAATTAATTTTATTATGAATTTAAAGCTGCGTTTTGTTTTCTCAATGTACTTAAATTTATAATAATTTTCTAATCCTTACTTTAAAAAATACATCTGCTTTTAAAGCATCTGCTTATGAAAGTATCTCTAGAGATATGCAATGAAAACATATAAATTTAATTAGTTTTTAATTGTGAAAATGTTAAACAAAATGTATCATTCCAAAAAATCAATATTATTTTCTATAAAACTGATCGTATCTTGATCGAAATGAAATTTAAAAACTTTAACGTTAGAATATTTGCTGATATTAAGTCTCCTATTTTAGAAATGACGCATTTTTTTCGAATATTTTTATTTCAAGAAAACTACACGTACTCAAACATAAGATAAAATACTACGTGATACAGTTTAAAATATTCAAATAAATAACATATTATATTTCTTTGCATTTGCATTGCGTAAAAATTGATTTCCAACCTGTGGTAAGCATACTCCCAGAGGTACGCGAAAAACTTTTAATAATGGCAAGTGAATTAATAAGTCTCAATAAAGTGAAATATAAATTAAAAGCTGTGAAATTTATTAAAAGCTAATAGAAGGGTAAGTGGTCAGGTTTCCTACGTTTCCTTACCTCGAAAATGTCCGAATGCAGGTTTTACTTAGAACAAATCCTTTCTCTTCTGTTACCAAGGTATATGATTATCACGGCTGTACACTGCGAAAAAAAGGGGGGGTCAGTTCTGCATTTCCCGTTCTACTGGGCCGATTGACGAAAATAAAATTGCGTTTTCCATGTCTGGAAAACGCATCTTAGTATATCTATTGGATTTATATATAGCAGTGTTTTAATATAGGTATTGTGACACAAAATCGGACTTTTCTAAATGACACGCCAATTTTTTTCCCATATTTCGATTCTACAACTCAAATTATGCCAAACTTCCAAGTGTTGTAAAAATCGCACGAGTAGTTTTTAAAAAAGTAGCTCTCAAAATTTAAGCTCCTCTATGCCCTGAATCGTAGAATCGAATTATGGAGAAAAATGGGCATGCCATTTCAGAAAACGTCCAAATTTTGTGTCAAAATACCTATATTAGAACAATGTTATGCATAAATGTCGCACTTTCGAGACATGAAAAACGCAAGTTGAATTTTGTCAATCGGCCCAGTAGAAAGGGAGATATAGAACTGGCCCTCCCTTTCTTTTCCTGTGTAGCGTACATATGTGATACTTTATTACAAATAAAACTGCATGTTTAAGAAAGCCCCCCCCATGCTCATTCTCGCAGTGAAAGTATTCGCACCTTTAGTTAGCGGTTGGAACATATTCCTTGAACCATGGGAAAGGTATAGTTGATTTTTCACGTTTTCTGGCTGTGGAAAATTTAATATTCTTTACAGTGAAGATCGAAATAAAATGTTATTGGTCATAATCTAGATACGGTCAACTGGTGTTGTGACTATTCCCTATCGCTCTCTAAGGAGGGGAACTGCAGAATATAAATAAGGGTGAGCTCTTCCGTGGTGTAAGAGGTTAGTTCCTTTAGCTAACAGCTGGACGATCCATAGTTACGATGTTGAGAAGAGCGCAGCAGATTTTTTTATGCTTTCTTTTTTTCAATAAACCTAATACGTCTCTACAAGGCGTAGAAAAAGTTGAACCTAAGGTACTTATAAAAATAAGCTAACTCTGCACCAGACGTAGAGAGGAGAACGCATGAAAAAGCTGAAATCGTTTCTGAGATGTAATTATCAAGACGTGAAGAGAACTTTTGGAAGTATGTTGGAAATTTATGCGTATGGAGTAAGAGAAGGAAAATTATTTAAAAGCCACTGGAGTAAAATAGTAAATAAAAAACATCATATTTCTTTGTTTTTCATTTTACATGACAAATCAGACGCGCTGATGAGTGTAATAATTAGCGCTGCTGGCAACCGTATCCTCAAACCTGGACTCGAATCCCGGAGAAGGTTTGAACGTTTGTAAGTGTACAATTTCTTTGCGGCATGGGAACACAATACACTGCAATTCAAAAGTTCTCCAGAATAATTTGGCAGTAAGGTAATAGGATGTGAGACCCTTTAATTCGTCCCTCAGGGGGATTCTTCATCACATTTGGGATACAACTGGCCAAAGTTTTACTGTTGCCCATAAAATGTTCAAAGCCCATGCCAACGATAGAAGCAATCCTCGTCATTATAAAAATTCGTGGGCTTGAACTGAAATTACTGTTAGACGAGTGAGATAAATGACAGCAACATGATAAAAGGAATACGTATTCTGTTTTAATACGCAGCATTAATGTATAACATATATCCCATAACTTTATAAGGTATTTCTCCTGCCTTCGTAGCATGCCTTCGAAGTGTAATGATCAGTACACTCGGCGCGTATGGAGAAGTTCAGGGTTCGAGTCTCAGCGGGGGCATTGCTCATTTCTTCATTTTCCTCGCATTAAAAAATTCTAATAAATCTACAATGGAACTCAAAGTAAAAAAGGTGGCGGATGATGATTCGCCACCACCAGGATTTGGCGACTGAGTCCCCTAATCTCCAGTCACCCTTTAAAAGGAGGAGTATATAAGGTATTTATCTCGCCTTTTAGCATGTCTTCGTGGTACAATGATCAGCACACTCGGCGCGTATTCGAAAGGTCCGAAGTTCACGTCCCCGGCGGCGTAATGGCAGACCGCACATTCAGTTGAACAATGTTAAACGAATTACGCACACTGCACATGCCCAGAAGAGAATTTGACGCAATTACGACTTTTACGTAGTTTAATGACTTTAACGTAGTTTTCATTTCGTATGTTAAACGATACTAAATGTAATATTTATGAACAAAATAAACCAAAATGAAATGAAACAGAAGCAAGTGCAATAAGCACAAAAAAAGTGTCCATAGTATTGCGATCGTAAAGAGTCGCTAAGGCCTACATGACAAACAGGCTTGTGTAGGGTTGTTTATTTTTATTCGCCAGTATTTTCTCCCACGCCAACGGTACACTATTGAGCTTGCGCAGTAAGCGAAATTCATTAACATTGATCAACTCAACGTGCGGTTTGCCATTACGCGTCGCGGCGAGGGCATTGCTCACTTTTCATGTCTCCTGCCTCGAAATAACCTGATGTCTCTACAGCGTTTTATCACTTTTGAATTATTAAATAGCTAAATTCCGTTTTATAGTTATTTTACTAGCTTACTGTGACAATTATAGTTTGCTTAATAGTTTTTCACTTTCATGATACTGATCTTCATATGATTTCATAGCAAGACAAAATTTTATAATTATCTAAAAGTATTACTCGAAGTACTTCCGAAAAACGCAACCATTATGAATTCTTAATAAATCGCAAGCTTTATGAATCGTTAATTGAAATCACTTATAAAGAGCTGCATTATAAGGGAAGTTATATTGAATTTCGCTATTTAAAATACACTCACTTCCAAAAGTTAAGCAGGAGGATGTAAAATGCAAACAAATCAACAAATACTGCTTTGATTGACACAAAATTCGGCTGGAAGGTAGCATATATATTTATGCAT
Source organism: Stegodyphus mimosarum (assembly GCA_000611955.2). Lineage (NCBI taxonomy): Eukaryota > Metazoa > Arthropoda > Arachnida > Araneae > Eresidae > Stegodyphus > Stegodyphus mimosarum. Next base: position 41,886 of record KK120624.1, read on the forward strand.
AAAACAAAATCAATAATTATATACAGAAATGAAAACAATATTAAATTTTTTTAAGTTATCAGATAATGACATACTGGAGACTTAAACAGAATTATATATAAAGTGAAAATAAACAGCATAAAATGAAAAAAAGGACATTAATAGGGTATGTGATCCCCCCTCATCTGTATACAAAGTTTACACCTTGTGACCATGCTTTCAATTAGGTGGTCAACCATCGCAGAATTAAGAAATCGCCATTCTTCTTGTAGAGCACTTTCCAGCTCAATAAGAGTGGCTGGAGGTGGGAAACACAAAGATACGGCACGTCCGAAAGCATCCCAAAGATTTTCAATGGGGTGAAGGTCAGGCGAATATGCTGGCTATGCCATACGCGCAATCCCTTCATTCTCTAGGTAGTCATCGACGATGTCAGTTCTATGGGGACGTGCGTTATCGTCCATTAAAACAAAAGTAGCGCCAACTGCTGCAGCGTACAATCCCACAACGGGCTGTAGGGCTTCATCTCGATACCGGACAGCCGTCAAAGAACCCCGTTCAAAGATGTGCAGGTTGGTGCGATATCCTAATGCAATTCCTGCCCACACCATAATGCTTCCGCCTCGGTATGCTTGATGTTCGGTGATGTTTTGGGACTGATTGCGTGTTCGTTGTTCAAGCCATACGTATATACGCTTGATGTATATACAGATGACGGGTATACGCTTGTCATCTGGCTCCAGAGCAAATCTTGACTCATCAGTAAACATGACATTGCTCCAGTCAGACATATTCCAATTGACATGTTCCCGTCACCACTGTAATCGTCCCCCCCCTTGATTGGACGGATAGAGGAACACAAACTCGAGGTACTCGAGCGTCCAGTCCACTCATAAGTAATCTTCGGCGTACAGTAGCTGCAGATATCGCCTTACCAATGGACGCTGTATCCATAGATGTCACACGGTGGAGGTCGCTCTGCGATTCCGTTTGGCTACAATAGCAATATTTCGAGCTTCCGCGGGGTTGTAACCCTTGGGCGACCGGCTACGGACCTTCGGACAACTGTCTGTGTGGTTTCGAATTGTTTCCATAAACGTGAAATTACAGAATGATGAACGCTGAAGAAAAGAGCGACATCTGTGATCGACTGTGCTGCTTCAATGCGCCTCACAGCTCGCCAGCGCTCAGAATCTTCCATTCGTCTTCTGGAAGTCATAGAAACACATATGTCTTGAAAACAAATGGTAAGAAAGCTTTAAACACCTTCTATCAGCACTTACAATTAACTTCTGTATCCCTTCATAAAGCTGGCTTCTTATAAGACTGCCTTTTTTGCATATTTCTTGATATGAAAGCGCGATTGGCTGTTACCTAACATATTTGCATACTTCCATCTACCTCTGCAGCGAGTTGCATCCTCTTCAATTCTGATTGACTTCCGGAAACTAGCATTTTCCTCTCAGTTATTAACTTTTGGAAGTGAGTGTATCTTAAGAGGAGCCTCTAAAATTTCTGGATCTTTTTCTGCAATACACTACTGTGGATTTATCTACGCTATTTGGCAAATATTATCATTGCATGAAACATAAGATTTTAAATTTAACTTCCGCTTGGCCTTTCAAAAACTATTCTCGGGAAGTGGCCATTGCAAATGATTAAAGTTCCCTCAAGCGTCTTTGAAAACTTAATCATATTGCTTAAAAAATATATAAATAAAATATTAAATTTACCTTTTAATAATTTATTTATAATTATTAATGTAAATAATTATAAAAAATTGCTTCTTAATGATTTGTTTCATTCATATACTACCTGATAATTGAAATCTTTATAAGGTGTTTCTCCCGCCTTCTTCGCATGCTTCCTTCCTGCTTCCGAAATAACCTAATGACTCTACAAGTGGCGCCCGAACTAAAAAGTGATAGATGATGATTCTCCACCACCACGATTTGGCGATTGGGGCCCATAATCCCCAGCCGCCCCTTTAAAGAGGGAGTGTATAAGGCATTTTCCCCGCCTTCTTCGCGTGCTTTCGTGGTGTAGTGGTCAGCACGCTTGACGCGTAACCGAGAAGTCCGTGGTTCGATTCCCGGCAAAGGCGTTGCTCAATTTTCATTACTCCTGCTTCCGAAATAACCTAATGTCTCTACATCTTTATTTTATTCCTTTAATAATACATCTGTTAGATACATCTGTAATAAGTTAACAGTTTAGTTATTTAAAAAACGGAATCTGAACCACAGAGATTGATTCAATAATAATTAAAAAATATGTGCATGTACAATATATTGCGGGAAAAATCTGTGAAGGGAAATCTTAATTTTCAAATGTAACAGCATCGATGACATTGCGGAATTTGACTAATTTAGGAATGCATGTATGAATCTAAAAAGTTTTTTAGTTACATTCTTTTCCACATTCTGTATTCATGCTTTCTTTGGTAAACATAGAGAAGTTTATCGACGTAACCACTGTGCAAAACGTAAACAGCTTTTCTGATTTTGGCCGTACTTCTGCAAAATATCAACTGAATTTATTCCAGTGAATGAATTAGACATGAAACTCGTACTAAGGCACAATGCAGTACTTAAAATATGAAGAAAGTATAGTAACAAAAACGCTTACAGGATGTTATACGGTACGGAAGGAATCGAAAAAGGTTTTATTGACAGAATGGCATTGATAAAAATAAACTGTCTGGCTAAGAGGAAGACTAACAAAGAGCCTTGTAGTTAGGGGGCTATGACCTCCCATAACTACAATGGTTGCGTTGCACTCTGTCGTTACTCAACATCAGAATATCTGAAAGTTGTTAAGGTAAGAGTTTACATTCTTCATGGAGCATTTATTCAGCTATCTGCTGTTCTCCTCAATGTACTACCGTGCCGCTGTGTTTCTCCTTAAAGTATCCCACACATGTTCATTGGATTTATATCAGGGAAGTACACCGACCAGTCCATTCTGCGGATATCATCATTTTCCTGGAGCTCCTCAACAGCATGAGTCCAGCATGGCCTTGTATTGTCATCCATAAAAACAAAGTCAGGCCGATGGCACTCCGGAAGTCACTGACATGGGGAAAGTCCCTTCATCACAGTAACGATCTTCGGTAATTGAACCTCTGTCGAAAATGGGGAGATCCACCCTTCCGTTTATTCCTGACGTTAGGAGGAAGAAAGCGTGTCCCCCTCCCTTCATATCAAATGGCACCTAGAATTATTTGTCACACTGAGACTTCTCTTCCATAAAGAGGACGTGACTCCAGTGATGAAAGACCAGCCTTTACATTCTCTACATCACTGTAAACGGCGCCGCCAACTGGCTGCACCAATGGCTGGCGGCTGTCATTGGTATGCAACGTTTAGGACAGGGCGAATAGTCTATGTTTATGAAGGTTTATCCCTAATAAACCGGGACATCTGTCATTTGGTTCCCTTTTGCAACTGCCGAGTAAAGTTACCCGATGTCTGGGTTCGATTTCTCTTTTCTGCAGGGTAATGTATCGAAAAATTGTCTTCGTCGTCTTTCTGGCACTAGCACCACCAACTTCTTTTGCCAGCACACCAACCTTTTTTACAGCTATACCTGCTGTTTGGACGGCTTTTCCAACCTCGTGAAACAACACGTATATAAATTCCAAATGCTATGCCCCGTCTGAAGTTTGTTAATCATTCTACCAGGTATAAAGGCATCTTGATGCTTTCTTGCAGCCGTACTGCACGTACAATCTCATCTATAGAATGACTGGAAGTGCCGCTTCCTTTCTCCTTTCATAGTTACCTTGCAATGAGCACCCTGTTTCCTCGCATATTGCATGTCCGGATGTACCCTCTGGCGTCACGATTCTGCTATTTGCACATGCATATTTTTCCTTCTGAGTTGGCGTTTCATCAGACTGATCGCAATAAGCTTGTTTCAACAGTTTCATGGTTGTATAAAAAATGAATTTGTTGCTTAAATTTTGCACATTAGTGTATGCATGCAGATATTGATATTTGGCTTTTTAAAGTCCGTACTTTCTCAGTTCCCCTCAGATTCCACTCAAAATGTGCAAAAACAGTCCTTTCTCTCTCCCTTCCTCCCGAAAAAAAAGACTTAAAAATAGCTCATCTAATTTGGTTAGGAGAATATATCCGCAGAATTCTAAGCAGCTTAGATGTTCATTAAAACCACTGTTAAAAAGTGTAAGACATAATTTGTTCATGTAGAGATTAGGAACTTTATATGTATTGCGGTTTGAAATATTTTGTTTGTTAATCAGGATGTGGAATGAATGAACTGGGATGGCCGGAAGTTGTTAAATGGCATTGTAAATACCCTAATCATTTCTTCATATAGTCTTACCAACAGATTTCCTCAATATAGAATTTTTGTAGTCTATAGTCCTATGACCTGACCGATAGTTAATTCAGCTGACAATCCATTCTGGACAACACGGGCAGAGGGCCAGACATCGCACTAACAATTACTATTATTTACCCAACAACCCACGACTGGAACGTCTGGAGTTATTGTCCAATCATTAAGCGACCACCACTTTACTATATTCGACATTTATTTAGAAACCATTACGCAATTAAAAATATATAGACTCTCAGAAATTTGACTGCACCATTATGCTCCATGTTTCTCATTTAATTTCAGACTACGATAAAAGAACCCGATACGGCATATAGTATGATACCAGACGCATTGCATATGGTCTGCGATAAAACACTTAAACGGAGACCGTCACTCTGTCCCAAATAAAAC
>KK120624.1:46651-64623 GCA_000611955.2 Stegodyphus mimosarum
CTGAAATTCCATGTTAACGGCCGAATGGAGTCGAAATCGCGTTCTAAGGCGCCGTTTACAAGGTTGCCGCGACTCAAATAAAAGAAAAGCATTGGGAATGATATCCAAGAAAAACCGGGCAGTCTGCAAGCGAAAGATCCCAGAAGCTAACTGGAATCTTTTCAAAAATATTGTACCAATGTAACTGAAAATTATTGTAGACTATTCAAAATAGCTCATGACAAGGTCTTCAAACCTACCAGTTAACTACATCAATCTGTCAAAATGCCAATACAAGTTCACAAGTTGTGACACACATACTGGAATGATTTTCCAGCATGATACTCCCTGTCAAGACACCACTGACCAGGAGGAAATACGAACTAATGTTGAACAATGTTATAACTTCGTCTTTTGCTGATTCAAAGCCTTTCCCAACAAGAAAGGATCTGAATGACATAATCAGAAAGCACAATCCTAATAAAGCTCCAGGATCGGGTGGGCTTGATAACGGGTATGCTCAGACGTCTGCTAACACGCACGCTGCATTACTTTTTTCCTATATATAGACGTGCTGGAGAATTTGTCACTTTCCAGAAGGCACAAAAACTGCAAAAGTTACCCTGTTCCTAAAGGGAAATAAAGATCCGAACGTTACCGCCCCATATAGGCCGCTAAGAATTTTCCTTCTCCCAGCCATGGGAATAAAATTTCAAAGACTGAATTTTTACATTCACGTTAATCAACTCATCAGTGCAAGGCAGTAAAGCATTGCAGCAGGGAAGTCAGTAGACCATGCACTAAATCACCTACAGAACACGGTACTTAGAAACAAGCAAAATAAACAGCATACTCTTATCACCACCAGACGATGAAGGATCAGAATAAAAATCAGCGTTTGCTGACGACTTCTTCGTATTTCAAATGGACACCGTGGTAACAGCTACGAGATAAGTACCTAAAAAGTGTTAGATAGAATAGTCCACTGAGCCAATAAACATAAGCTCACAATTTCAAGTGCAAAAACAAAAGTAATGCTGATTAGTCCAGGGAAAAGGCACGAGCCTATTCTGTGTATAAACCACCAAGGCAGAAATATATATTTCGTGAGATATTTCTGCTGCTAGGGTGAGAATACAGACGACAGATTCTCCTGGCTCCCTCACATCAAGGACTCAAAGAAAGAATGCACAAACGATCTAACACAGTGCGGGAAAAGCAGGTCTTACCTAGACGTCTCTTCGCAGATGCTCAAGGCACCAAGGCAAGCAAACGCAGTAGCTCAGCGCATATCAGTTCATGTCGTCTCCATGTGGGGCGCAAGTGTTACGAATAATATGCAACTAGCATTGAATTCGGCCCAAAGGTCATTCCTTCTGGACATCTGCAGAAGATTCCGGACATCTCCAAGGTCAGAGTGAAACAAAACGTTAGTATTTGGAATAAGACATATATATCCTTAGATTACAAGAATCACATTGCGCAATCTTCTTGCCACCCTACTGACGATAGAATAGAAAGCTGTAGTCGTCCACTTGCCTCACAATCGACAGTACACTAGGAGGAAGAGGCATTCAGACCTGGCTTTGCTCGTGGCTGCCTTACACGGTTAATTGCCTTAACCCCTAGACGCGGTCTGAAGAGGCATAAGGGGACAATTTTTGTTTCACAAAGTCTACGTTTTTAATCACAAGTCAGTGGTGGATGGACTACGCATCCACCGAATAAGCACAAAGTTTGACATCGACCGTCCCTCAGTGTTAACCAAACGGAGCCAAATCCCCAAGGACAACCTTCGATATCAAACCATATACCCCAGAAGTCGAGGCTGTCTAGATATTGATCTAGCCAGTATGATCAGCCCCAGTCGACCCCTAGGGATGGTCATCCGAACATAATTAGCTCAGGAGAACCTAGTTACCAGCGGGGCCACGTGGAGGCCTATGTATTATTAGGGAAGGAAAGGCTATGAGGTGCGTGTCACTGCCCCGTAGCTATCCCCACTGTCAGAAAGTCCGGATCAAACCCCGGATCTCCTCACATAAAACGGTCGGTTCCGGAAATCCGATCCTTTCCAACCTCGAGAGAGCACAACTACTCCCCCCAACCTTACGATCGACAACCGCCTATACTGATGGCTCCAAAGTAGAGCTCGGCACCAGCGGTGCCTGGTGTGTAAAAAATGATGAACTCATGGTCCATTCCTAGATTAAGGAGTTTTATCCCAATAACTCAGTTTTCTAGGCATAACTTACAACCTTAAAAGCGGAACTTCACTCTTAGTAATGAAACGTACAAGGTAATATATAAACAGATTCAATGTCAAGCTTTTAAGCTATCCAGAGCGGCTGCAGTATGCATTCCGTAGTCCGAGTCCTACAGAAACTATTAATTTCTACTCCTGAGATCTGAGGGCAAGCTTCAACGGGTTCCAGCCCATACTGAGATTAAAGGAAACGAAGCAGCAGATATTATTGCGAAAAGCGCAGCTAACGAGCCCCATGTTAGTAGCATTAATGTGCCCCTTCCGGACACATATCTGAAGAACACTTTCAGATGTGAATTAATTAAACAATGGCAAAACTACTAGGAGCAAAGCACCACGGGCATAAGACAATAGTTTTTATCCAACGGTAAACCAAAATTTATATAGCGGCTCTTCGCAACTCACACAGTACCTGACAGGGCACGGCCCATATGTGTCCTATTTTCACTGATTTGGCCTCAGAGACAGCAACCTGGGGGATGTTCTGGGTCACTGCTGTGGGAGTGACAGTCAGGTTACCAGGAGTTGAGTGGTTGCACGTAGCGTATATGACTCCTTGTAATGATTAGGTAATATTGAGAGGTTACGTAATTCTTACTGCATTTGAAACTCAAAACACATTTAATACAATTATAAGAAGCTCTTTACATATATATATACACTCACGTTTGTGAAAATTGCAACACCAAGAAGGAATCGTCATAATTGAATGCAATTTAATACACAGTTGAGTGGTAGTGGTACAAATAAATGATTAAATGTTCAAAGCAAACAAACAAGAACAAGAGATCAGAATCAGTATTTTGTGTGGCCACCACGCGCCGCAATAAGTGCTGCTACACAACGTGGCATGGAGTCAAACAAAGTTTGAATGTCTGACTGAGGAAGAGCATTCCATATCGTTTGTACGCGTACCCAAAGTTCGTCTGCAGACGCAACAGGACGAGGATCACGAGCAAGACGCCGACCAATGACATCCCACACATGTTCAATTGGCGACATATCCGGGGAACACGCAGGCCAAGGAAGAAGCTGTACCTGCTGCGCTGCAAAGAAGGATTTAACAATCCGAGCAGTATGAGGGCGGGCATTGTCCTGTTGAAATACAGCGCCTGGCAAGCTTTGAAGGAAGGGAACAGCTTCGGGCTGTAGAACTTCACGGATATACCGGTTGCTGTTCAGATTGCCCACAATTCGTAGCAATTGAGATCGTCTATGATATGCTATGGCGCCCCAGACCATAACTCCGGGTGTTCGTCCACTGTGGCGTTCGATAATGCACTCCGGAAGGTGGCGTTCACCGGCATAGCGTCTGACACGAATGCGGCCATCATGGTACCACAAATTAAAGCGGGATTCGTCAGAAAACACGACATGCTGCCAATCAGCACGCCAGTCTCTATGCTGATTGGCCCATTGTAGCCGCAGGCGGCGATGGTCGTGCGTTAGGGGGATCCTGTATAAAGGAGTCCGTGCGCGCAGTCCACACTGCAGCAGACGTCTACGAATTGATGAAGCACACAATGAAACACCTGTAGCTATTGACCACAGTGCTGCCAATTGTCTAGAGGAAGCTGTACGGTCCGTCCGCGCCATGCGGACCAGGTGTCTATCATCGCGAGCTGACGTCACATTTCGGGGTCCACTCCCGGATTTCCGAGTTGTCCGACACTCGTCCGTCCACTGCTTCCAAACGCGCATCACTGTGCTGCTGTTACGCTGCACACGAGAGGCTACTGCACGATACGACAATCCAGCTTCACGAAGGCCGATGATTCTCCCTCGTTCAAACTCTGTAAGTTGTTCAAATCTCGCTCTCTTTCGTCGACGAGGCATAAGTACAGATTGAGTTAACGTTTACCACTAGCAGATAACCACCGATAACCATACACGCCTCGCTACAGCCATCTATTTATTCGGATCCATCAGCCGTTCAGAGGGCTTTGCTCAGCATACGCATGCGCTACGGATTTGCAATTCTAATCATTTGCATATCATGCGCTACTTTGCATTTCCTGAAAATTTCAGCTCACTCGCGTAAGTCCTTCATGGTGTTGCAATTTTCACAAACGTGAGTGTATATATAATTCATAGATAGCATAGATAGTTATTTAAATGAATTATAGTCCTCGTAGTGCGAAGAGTCTGCTAATGAAGGTCTCTCTAGTCGAGAGAGCAAGAGCGTTGCAGGTCTGTCTAGTCAAGAGTTCTGGAGCGTTCTTCTGATGTTACTCCGATGGCGAAAATCTTCAGACTGAATTAGCCACGCCTCCTTAATTTTACAGTAGTATTTGATATCCTCTGATTCGTTATATCTGGACGATATCAGAGGAAAAATTAGATCATTGGTTCGTCACCCCTCTCTGAAATCGAGAGGCTTTGACTACAGACACGGTACAGAACGTAGAAATCTCCTGACACTAGTTGTGAAGTTATGTCTCTGCGATGTAAAAAACATGTCGTGTGACGCGTCGTAAAGGCTGGGAGCCCTGAATTGCAGGGACCGCACACACAATTTACTTATCTCTGTTCTTCGCCTCCTCGGTTGATTGGTGTCAGCACTAGGGTCCCTGTCTAAAAGACCTACCCCCATGTATAACAATTGTCAGGTTACGAATCATTGCTACACTAACAAACAGTTTTTATAACTTATCACTGTGTGGTTCGCCGCATACTCCCCCTTGCAAAGAGTACTGCTGACAGTCTGGGGTGACTTCTCTGTTACTTTCCTCCGACACCGTGATGTCAGCAGCTCGCCATGTATCTGTTTGAAGCGTTAAACAGAGATTAATAAAATGTAATTTTATTTTGCTTCGTATGATGTTCTGTAAAAAAGTTTTTATTTTTCTCTTTGATCATATTAATTTTCAGTTAAGATTGCGTATTTGAAGATTCATTAAATTTACATGTACGATATTTGGTAATTCTTTACCTGGAGAAGAAATGATCAAACATTGATATTGAAGGAACAAAAAAAATTTTCAGTTTAGTTCCGACATTTCTTTATATATATATATAGATAGATAGATAATTTTTTAAGAGTAGTCGTGAATCCGGGTACTTTAAAAGCTGACAGTCTCGATGGCAGAGTGGCGGCGCATGAGGAAGAAGTTGATACCAAATTAACTTCAGTTAATTATCACCTTTATTTCCAGATTTCCAGGCACAGTAGAATAATTCCTCGTAGACAATATACTCTTCAATCATAGCAATTACGATAATTTCTTATATACAATTTACACAGTTAATGGGGGCGACATCATTTTAGCAGAGCATAGAAGATACGTTAGCATGGCGGAAGCTGGAAAGGAATAGAATGACGTAATTAATTCGCCAGCGGTTATTTATACTAAGTTTGATGTAATTATAGAGGCAAGCTATGATTGGTTAATATTAGTTTTAGTTGCCTTTCTCACGTACTTTAACATAACATAGAAAGATCTCGAAGTTGAGAGAACAGATGAATTTAGTGAGAGAAACACCAAATCTTGAATGTTAATTTCGAGGTTGCCAATTATTTTCTTAAAGCAGCTATGGTATTTTGTTATATCTTATATATATATATTAATTTACTCAATGTCTTGTTTTGTGTACTCTTACAGTACAATAATTGTACATAAATTGCTTTAATAATGTTTATTATTAGGATTAATCAAGTTTGTATTGTTCTTAATATTTACTAATTATTCAATACTGTACTAAGGATATACCTTGCATGGTTTTATTTATGCTAAAATCTTGCACTGAACATTAATAAGTACATAGTTGTTTTATTATTTTGCCTTAGCAAGGAGTATTGTACCATAGGTATCTAAAATCAGGTTATTACTTGTAATAATGTATGTCCCGTAAAATAATCTGCTCTTATATTTTATTGCATTTATTTAACTTATCTAACATGACATTATCCATGTTAATGTAATTCTCTAAATCCCGCATTCATTTAATTGTACATGTACTTACTGTTAGTGCATAATATAAATATTTGGTGTCTGCAGTTTTGCTTGTGTAACTTGCCTTAGTGTAATAGCAAGACGTATTCACGCATACTCTTTTTTAACCTAATTTGCAATTTGCTTTGCTTCATGATTTGTAATGTATTAATATTTGTACAGATTTCATTTCTACATCTGTACTTGCAGCTGCACTCTGCCCTTATATTTATATACGTAGCATATACCACAACAGCAAAAAGTATCTAAAATTTGTATTGAATTAGCAGAAGTACGCAACATATCGTAAATTTGCAAAGCTCTTGGTAATGTTGAATCTACAACGTTTATTTTTTTTAATTTAATGGTAGAAGTGTTAGTACGCATTACACGTGAGAGCACACTGTACTCGACAATGTCATAGTACCTGCTTGCAAGCAACAGCAACTTTCCAGTACTCAGGATAAACGATAATCAGAATTTTTCACTTAGTCTCTCAATAACAGTGATCCCATCATGCACTTTCCCTCCTATTCCGTTTCTTCTTTCAGTAATCCTTACTTTAAATAATCAAATCCCAGACGACATAGCACTAAGCTCTAGTTTTTCTGTTTTAATTTTTAATTTTTTTCTTTCAATTCCACTGACGGGATCCAATTCAGCATCTAACGCAGTCTGCCAGCTGTTTTATCGATGGCGAAAAGAAATAAAAAGTAGTCTATAGTTTGCTAAATTTAGTTAAACATGAAAACTAAGTACATATATTGAATTTTTTATACATAGATTCCATGTGATCTGAAAAATACCTCAGTTTTTTCCGGAACAAAAGGTTTGAGAAGCTCTATTTTATAATATATTATAAACTAATTTCAATATTTTTCATGTGCAAATATACACTCATGGATAAAAAAATTAGGCACCAAGATATAATTGCGGAATCATAACGAAACTTGCAATGGAGATACATGTCGGGGACATATGCAAATGATTAAAAATGCAGCGTGATATCGCATTACGTATAACCGGTAGAGGGCGTTGAACGTCGTACTCTGTGGAGTATAAAACAGGTAACCAAAGCTTGTTTGAGTGTGCTGAATCATTTGCAAAGGAAGAGCTGAGGTAGACATGCCATTACGCCGTGTTCGAAGACAATATGAGCAGTTGTCGCAGTTTGAGAGGGGGAGAATCGTCGGGATGATGGAAGCTAGGCGAGTAGCTCGTCAGTTAGGCCGCTCTGATTGTGTTGTGAGGAGGTGTAGGGACCAGTGGACCCGAGAGATGTCATGTACACGAAGATCAGGCTCAGGACGCCCTCAAGAGACCAGTCGTCGAGAAGACCGCTACATCGTAAGAAATGCACGCGTACAGCCAACTGCTTCATCAGCCGCCATCCAGGCACAGGTAGCACCTTTACTAGGGATCCCTGTGTCTTCTCGAACCATACGAAGGCGCCTAGCTGAAAGACAGTTGGTACCACGGCGCCCATTACATGTGCTGCCCTTGATGCCCACCCATCGACGCCTACGTTTGGAGTGGTGTCGAGCACGAGGAAACTGGACTGCAGCGGAATGGAACCAGGTCGTCTTTAGCGACGAATCCAGATTCAATCTGAGCAGTGATGACAATCGTGTTCGTGTGTGGAGTGCCCGTGATGAACGCCTCAATCCTGCCTTTGCTGTACAACGAGACATCGCTCCCACAGCTGGTGTGATGGTATGGGGTGCCATTGCTTACAATACACGGTCACCCATGCCAGGCGCCGTCGTATGGTTCGAGAAGACACAGGGGCCCCTAGTGAAAGTGCTACCTGTGCCTGGATGGCGGCCGATGAAGCAGTTGGCTGTACGCGTGCATTTCTTACGATGTGGCTGTCTTCTCGACAACTGGTCTGTCGAGGGCGTCCTGAGCCTGGTCTGCGTGTACATGATATCTCTCGGGTCCACTGGTCCCAACACCTCTTCTCAACACAATCAGAATGGCCTAATTGACGAGCTACTCGCCTAGCTGACCACCCAGCTTCCATCATCCCGACGATTCTCCCCCTCTCAAACTGCGACAACTGCTCATATTGTCTTCAAACACGGCGTAATGACATGTCTACCTCAGCTCTTCCTTTGTAAATGATTCAGCACTCTCAAACAAAGCTTTGGTTACCTGTTTTATACTCCACAGAGTACGACGTTCAACACCCTCTACCGGCTATACGTAATGCGCAATCAGGCTGTATTTCTAATCATTTGCATATCTCCCCGACATGTACCTTCATTGCAAGTTTCGTTACGATCCCGCAATTATTTCTTGGTGCGCTAATTTTTTTGTCCATGAGTGTATATTGATGTTGGAAATGTATTTGCCGGAATATTTCCAAAATTTTTACAGCTTTACATTATGTTATGCTACCATAAACTTACCAAACACGCGCTTTCTTAATGGTTCCCACTGCATGGAAAACTGAGCCATTCTGCATGAGTGATTGTCAAGCCATAAGTCAGCGGGGACTTTCAGCTTAATTTCGTTTCAATAGCTTAATTAAATTTATTGCATTGCCTTACATCAACGACTAATGAATTCACTGCCGTCATGAAACTGAAGGCAGTGAATGCGTCTTGCAGCTTAATTTTATTTTAATAATCTGTTTCAATTTACTTCACAGCCCCACACCACTGATCTGAGGGCGGGAATGATAACCAACCTGTTGTTTTGACTCGAAATCCAACTTCATTTAATATCCAATTTATTTCACTTTACGAACACATACAGATAAATGCGACTATTTACATGTAGAGTTTAGTATAATGATCAAATGATCCGTATATCTTATTCATGAAAAACATTCAGTATTTCAGTAACATTACTTAACTGCTGCGTACTTAGAACGGGAATTTCCCCCGATCACAACATTCTAAAGCATGGTTGCCAGATTCATACATCAAACAAAATTGAAAAACAAACGATTAAATGATAACATACAGGAAATGCTAAATTCAATAGAAGTGACAACACCTGTAACCATCCAATAACAATTAGCTTTGACTCTCAATTACCATCGATTTAATTTTAATAATCTAAGTTTATTGCACCCCTATACCTCGGTCTCTATTGGTCCCCTCTAGTTTAATTTTATTCATTTACTGACGTAATTTGAAATACACCTAATTTATAACAGTATAGCCAAATAATAGCATTTATGAACATTTTCACCTTCTTGATATATCTCGATTAAAAGCAAATATTCCTATAATAAAATTTAAGTGCTAGTCAATAATTGCCAGTTGATAGCAAGCGCGGACACTAGTGCTTTACCTTAGGTCAACGGGTGCTGCCTTTCCACTGCATCTATCGGTTTGAACAAATGTGTGAAAACGAATTCATAGTATATGTGAGGCTCTTGGACTTAAGACGATGTGATGCTTGCTATGGTGAATGCTTACATGCAACGCACTTTGCAAGAGATTTTGCAATTGGAGGCTAATGACTTAATGTGTGTTTTACGCGTGCAAAAGCCCCGAAGGGGGAAAAAATTGATGCCATAATGGAGTTTATTACATTTTTTTCAAATGTATTATTGCAAGATTTATATTACAGAATGATTTTAGCTCATGTTTGTTATCTACAGAGCGGTTGTCTGTTTCGAATTTACAAGGAAGATTATTTTTAATTATTTCATTCTTAAAATGACTCTTCTTGAACGTATGACCTATTGTTTGCACCGAAACTGCTTTAAATTATTTGTCTAAAAGGCATATTAAAAATAGCATGCATTCTACGATTTTGAAACACGGAAAATTTGCTTTTCCTTTGCACGCATATGACCCGAACAGTCTGCTTCTCCAGGTGGCGATGAATACGAAAAACCGGATACACGCATATAATAGAGCATCTCTCTCTTCTTACGCATATCCCATTAGCATAGAAATACGCTTTCGGTATCCCATACTACTATCCAAAGCATGTCAATCATAATAAATTATGCAATATGCCAAAAAGAACGATCCATTTAGAACGAAGTCTTATTTTGGCGTATGAATAATAATAAATCACACTCTCTCGCATTAAGGCCAATTGATGCGCCAGAGGAGAACGCGGAAAAATATAGTTCGTATTTTCCCTGCGGTTTAATGAAAGATCAAAGTGAAGAATATACCAACGAATCAGAGCTGGGTCACGCGCAGACGATGCTGAGCTTAAGTGGCAGCTGGTCAGTGAAGTTCTGAAGGTCATTAATAATAGAAGATGTATAGTCATGATTGGAAAAGTAGATGGCGTATTGGGGATATGTAACTGGATCATTTTTAAGAGAATGGTGTCAGACGATTTTTTTAACGATATCATCGGCAATCGTAATATAGAAAGCTTCTTGCAAATGAGTTATTTTTTTACAAACTCATGAATATTATGAAGTGAGAATTGCGTTTAAACTACCTCAAGGGCCAGTTCGGCGCAATGTCGCGTGAAACAGAAAAGAATTTAAAATTAAATACTTACGAGTTTTGTAACAAGAGATTAGAACTGACAACAAAGTTTATCTTAGGTTACTGTAAATTTATACACGTTTAAAATGAAGTCATAACATATCGTCTTAAAACAGAATACATTAGGAGCCAAAAAATATGCAAAATAAAATAATTTAATTTACTAGTTATAAAAACATTTAACGAAGAAAAATATGTCTCACACACTATGAATAAAATGTGGTTTATTAGAATTAATTTTATTTTTCAGAATGCATTTCCTTTAAAATTTCAAGCCAAACACTTCATTCACAAAATTCTTTTTACCACTACACTAATATTTTAGTAGTGGTTAAATGCAGAAAATATTCGGATGCATGTAAGAATTAATTGCGATAAGGGATTCCTCCAAATATTTCTATAATATTTAAAATGGCAAAATTTTTAATATTTTTTAAATTCTAGATTTTGAAAATATAAAATTAGAAATAGGAAAAATTTTAAATTTCGTATTTTAGTTTTTTACGTTTTTCTTCAAAAATGACACACAGGACTGTTGCCTAGCCTTCTTTTAGTTTGGTAAAAATCTCGGTTTATAGACTTGCGCACTAAAAAATAACTTACATAGCAAATTCCTGTTAGCGGTGTAGCTATCCCTTTTGCTGTCCCACGGAAACTTTAGTTTAACTTCTACCGTTATGCAGTTATGTGGACTACGAGATAGAGACATCGGTCGTATGACGGAATTTAATTTTGAAATGACGCACCTTAGAGAGATTCTTTATAAGAACTTACCATATTAAAAAGAAAAAATTAAAGGTTGTTACAAGCAAAAATTGTAATTTTATCTACCATATAAATTATATGAATGATATATAAACGTTTTAATTAGAAGTCTTTATTAAAAGATTAGAGAATACTGTTTCTTTCATCATTCCCTTAAGTTTCAGATCTTATGGTTCGAAAATTTTTAAATTTGATTGAATCCATGTTGAATAATATTAAAGAAGCTGAATTCAAGTCTTTTTGTGATATATTATTATTTGTTCGACAGGCAACTGCCTGCCCTTCCTCATTTCTGTCCCGGTCTTGGAAGATACTCCGAATTAAAGACTAGTATATTTGCTAGATATATAAAGCAAGACCTGCTAAAAGGAGAAAGCAGCTTGTGCAATAATGCCATAACAATGTGTTTATCATATATTCCGACGTATTACGCACACCGGTGTATAATGCGCACCTATCATTTCAAGCTATATTTTTAAATTTTTACGTATCTTCTCTGTATAACGCGCACCTTTTTCTTTACGAAAAAACTTGAAAGATTCATGTGCGATGCCTTTATCTTTTGAAATTATTCATTCGAAGATTTTTCTCAGGCTTTCGAACAATGATATATTGAACTGACAAACGATAAGGGAAACAATATATGTGCGAAGCAAATGCTTGAGGGAGTAAATAATTCTTCAAAGAGAGTGGGTAATATTCAATGCAGGTGTGCTCAAGAATGTTATTCTAGGGTTTTAAGAAAAGGAGGGGAAAAATTTGAGTTAAAAATGCACTTCCAATCCGAATGAGTTCGCGGAATTAGGAGTCAGAAACTTTCTTTAAACTTTCTTTTCCTATAGTCATTTAATGCCGTCATTTTAAAGTGAGCATCGAAGACTTAAGTAAATTCGCATTTGCTCTGGTTAATCTAGTATTCCTTTTAGTAGTAAATATGACTCCTGCAAAACGAAAAAAACACAGTGCTGGTTTCAAATGCAAAGTCATTCAGTTTGCGAAAGAAAATGGAAATCGTGTGCTGCAAGGATGTTTCGCGTTGGTGAAAGCTCCATACATGACTGGAAGAAAAATGAAACTGCAATAACTAACAAGGCACTAATGTTACAAATTTGCGTAAAGGAGTAACGAAATGGTCTATACTGGGAGAGAGTATTGCGTACTTTTTACTAGAAAATCGACATAACGGTTTAATTATAACGAAAAACGGTATACTTTTATTTGCTTTAAAACTGGCCAAAAAAAAAGGAACGCAAATGAAACTGAAAACTTTAAACCAACTTTGAGTTGGTGTTGTCGATTTATGATAAGGTATAATTTCGTTTCTCGAGAAAAACGGAAGTTTGGCAATTACGCAACAAAAGTTACGAAAGATTTGGACAATAAATCTATAAATTTCCAGAATTATGTTATTGATCTACGAAAGCAAAAGAATTTTTTACTGTTACATATTGGAAATATGGATAAAATTCTAGTAATGTTAGATATTATAGGAAATAAAAACAACATATGTGAAAAGAACAAAAATTGTCCACAAATGTACAACAGGTCACGAAAAACATCACCTTATCGTAGTGCTTTCCTGTTTAGCAAACAGTACAAAATTAAAACCTATTGTTACGAAATGTCCAGGCGCGGTAAGATAGCTTCCCCGCAAAGCAGGTTTAGGGTTACCATAAAATGGTAAGGAAAGGCAGGGTTGCCACATTTGGCGAGAAATCGCCCATTTGGCGACAAAATTGGCGATATGCTATAGACGCATGGAGAACCTTCTAGAACGAATTTTTCCTGGTTTAGCCCAGAACGTTCTCGAATACAAGCCAAAAGCTATATAAACCCTGCTGGTACGCGGAGAGTTAGTTGGCGTTTCGTCTAGCGAGCTGATAGTCAGTCAGTAAGCGAGTGTCTAGTTGGTCCTCGACTACATCGAGAGCGTTTCTTAGTGTATCGCGAGATAGTGCATCGTCGAGTTTTATCTTAGAGTGTGTTGAGCTTCGGGAACGACTGAACAGAGTCGGGAGCTGTACTCTAGCGTATCGTCGAGTGCATCGCGAGTTCTAGCGTGGAGAGTCAGTCTCGAGATTACGTGGAGTTCCGAGAACGACTGAGCAGAGTCGGGAGCTGTACTCTAGCGTATCGTCGAGTGCATCGCGAGTTCTAGCGTGGAGAGTCAGTCTCGAGAGTACGTGGAGTTCCGAGAACGACTGAGCAGAGTTGGGAGCTGCACTCTGGTGCCTTGCCGTGAAGCTGTCTCCACCGTTATAGCCTGAAGGCAGGGAGCTGTACTCTGTGCTTTGCCGTGAAGCTGTCTGCACCGTTACAGCCTGATAGTTTGAAGGCTGTGTCGCTAATTGTCTCAGCGTGTTTATAGTAGTTCTTCGACGACTGTAAGAGTGATTTTGGAGCTGTCTTGTAAAATACTGGCCAATAAAGTGTGTTTTGATACTTTATCAAGTGTCGCCGTCGTTATTCACACCAAATCCACGAACCTTGAAGAAAAAAAAAACGTAACACTATGGTTATTTTTAAATGGAAAAGGCTACCGAAATATAATTTTCCAGATGGTGATTTTATTCATGTACACGCGGAAGGATAGACGGTCGAAAACGGAGTGAAATTGCGGATAAAAAATGTTTGGCAAATGTTTTAGTTTGGGATGTTTTGTTTGACAAATGTTTTAGACACTTTCATATCCCATCTAATGAATAATACAAAAAAAAAAAAAAAAAAACCTGCTGAAAAAACGTAATACAGACATGACAGTTATTCCAGACAAATTAACGCCATTAGTTCATCATTTAGACGTGTTATCAATAAACTATTAAAAGAAAATTTAGAGCAACAGTGGAATACGCGTATCTTAGAAGGTAAAAAAACATTTATAAAAGGAGACAAATGCTTCATGCTAGTCTAGAAATAGTATGTGAGGGCATAATCGAAACATGGAATGAAATTGAACCCACATAATACAGGTGTTATTTAAAACTGAATTATAGCTAAGAATCAAGATGGAACGAAAGATGATTATTTATGCATAGATCAGGATAACAGAGATGGTGAAAATGAAATAGGATTAGATGATGTGCTTGAAGCCATTACAGAAGACGATTATGACGAACTTCTCACGTTAT
Source organism: Stegodyphus mimosarum (assembly GCA_000611955.2). NCBI lineage: Eukaryota > Metazoa > Arthropoda > Arachnida > Araneae > Eresidae > Stegodyphus > Stegodyphus mimosarum. The sequence goes on from KK120624.1 coordinate 61,194, forward strand.
CAAATAATGAAAAATTTTAAGTCCATAAGATATGTCATTTCTTTTAAATAAATAGCATTTAGGTACATGCAGAAATCTAATTTTTGTACGCTCATCTTTTCCCTATTATTCAATCTATCATTTTTTATATCCGACGTATAATATGCACCCATAAATTTCGACCCTATTTTTTGTATTAAAAGTTCGCGTTATACGTCGGAAATATATGGTACTTAATTTTTTTTCCCTTCTGCATCCCCTTTAACTTTTACAGCAAATAATTTAGAAACTTCTCATTCGTGACAGCAGAGGATAATATGTAAATAAAAAGAATAATATTGAAAGTAATATTTGAAACTAACTCCTAGGAAAGAGAGAATAGAACAATATTAGTATATTTATTCTCAAGAGTAATTTAATTTGCGAATTTCTTCCTTCCTACAGAAATGGCACACACTGCATAATTTTTGCTTTTCAGTTTTCAACAGATAAAAATTAATAAAACTCAAATTAGAAAGAAAAATATGAGAGTAATAATATTATTGTTATATTGTTAACAATTCAGGCAGAAAAACCTGTGAAGCTGTAGAGACATTAGGTTTATTTCGAAGCAGGAGAATGAGCAACGCCTTCGCCGGGAATCGACCAACGGACCTCTCGGTTACGCGTCGAGTATGCAGACCACTACACCACGAAGGCATGCGAAGGAGGCGGGAGAAATACCTATAAAGCTACTGGTTAGGGTCTGTATCTAGGCAGTCTCGACCATCGGGTATAAAAACACAAGCCTGGCGGTTTCACGTGCCGAGCTGGAAGATACCTTGAGACGAAACTTCATTGGGCGAGCCTGCATAGGTTGGCGTAAGGCCCAGTTCCGTAGAATTAGGCAGCAGCGTAGGTACTGGCTGGAGCATTTTTGTCGACCAGTCAGATCTCCAGGCGTGCGTGTTCCCCGACACTGTGATCCCTGGGAAGCGGGAGTGGTGACCCCGCGTGCCAAGGGGATTGCAGTAGTAATAGATAAACATTTAAGTCTGCCGCCTCGGGTTGGGGGGGGGGCACGGGGCGGTAGCATGATTAGTGTACATTTACCTCCTGGGTAATTTTCACTATTGACCCACCTCCTGCCAGATATGGGAGCTTTTCAGCTGGGACCGGTCCATGTAGTGCCGAACAGGCGGAACATATTTGATAATTATTATTATATTATTAACAAGCCGTACCAGATGAAATCACTGATTTAGAAGAATATTTAAGATTCTAAATTCAAAACTAAGGCTTAAATTACCATAAATTGGTAACTAATACATTTAGGGTTTTTATATTATACAGAAAATAATTTAATTCTCATTTGCAGTGATGTTGATTCAGTATCAACAGCCAGAAAATATAAACTGCCAACACGTTTAATGTAAAAATAATTAATTATATGCTAGTAATATGAATGAAATCAATTACTTAAAAGTAATAAATGAGTAATAATCTGAATTTTTAATCTACGTTTTCATTTTTATAATTTATCGTTCGTATTTTTAAAAGTAAAGATGTAAAACTACACAAGGTTCAAAAGTCTGTAATTTATGCGATTAAAAGATTAAAAAAGCAAGAAAATAATTCTTTCAGAATAAGAAATTTTCCTGTGCGGAGTCATAAGAAACCCTTCACCTTGAAATATACAAAGTTCCGAGACCTGAAGGGATATTTTAATTCCGTCATTTCTATCCTCCTCCGCTCTCGAAAATTCGCGGAGAGCAACAGGTCAAGACTATTACAATTATTATGACATAAAAAAATCTGGGATAGAGGTCAAAGGTGGTGCACGCGCATGGCCTCTGAGGTCACCCTTCATCTGGCAATAAAAGGAAATGTGTTGACAAGATAATGTCCTCTAAACATAGTTCCTATATAATCTGTCGAGCATTTAAATGGTACCTTCACTAACCAAACGAAGATCATAATAATATTTGATATCGATTTGCGTCCACGAGTTTTATTGTTGTCAACAAGATAAATAATACATCAAGAAATTTCCTTACAAGAAGAAACTTTCATTTTTCAGCTGGTTGGAACGTGCTCCACGGATTTAAACATCACTATTTTTCTTAGAAAATCATTTTTATTTGCCTCCGAAGTTGCATAGTAATGCATATCGCGGTAACATTTTCAATGAAAATAACGAACGTGTTTCATCTCAAAAATAATATCATCGCTTCTCTGAATAAAAAATTAGATATCCGGAATGCATAGATAAAAAATTATCGCATTTCCCTTTCGTGCTCTTATAGTGTAAATGGTAACACGGTCAGCCAGCGACTGAAAGATCCGTAGTTCTAATCCGAGGGAAAATAATTTATTCTTCACGTTTCACTGCTCCAAAAGTCAAATTCTGTACAATGGCGCCCGAACTAAAATAAACTATACAGAAAATGTAATGGACGATAATTCATTATCCTTTGGATTTGAAAGGTTATGTCTTGTGGCACTCCCCAGTCACTTTTAAATAAGGGAGAATATAAGGAATTACCATATTCCTTTGTGGGTTTTCTCGAGGTGTAAGTGATAGCACATACAACTAGCAGTGGAAAATCCGTGATTTGAATTCCGAAGAAGGCGTAGCTAATTTTCGTGTTTCCTGATGTCTCTACATGTTCCTAGAATGTACGATTTTATTTATGGGTACACAAGACCCGATTGTAACAATTACGCAAATTTACCAGTTCTAGTTAAGTTTTAATATACTGAACAATCAGTGATCTCTGTATGGACTGATTATTTGCGCATCATTAAAAAAATATTGAGATTTCGCTTTTTTTTATCTAGAAATACTGAGAATTTCCAAAAAAAAAATCTTATATTTTACAGATAGCAAACATTATTTTCAATTTCTGGAAAAAAGGTAAAAGATTTAAGTTAATTCATGTCGAAAAAAATGAAAAATAATCAAATAATTCTGTTCCAAAATATTTAATAATTTGTCAGAAACGGGTTTTAGTGTTTAAAATAATGTTGCAAATGTTCATAAAAATAATTCTGATCTGTTTAAAATTAAATATTAAATAAAATAATACCCAAACGATTCTATATTAGGTACGTAATATATGGCATTAGAAACGTCAAAATTAACATAACAAAATATACCTAATTTATAATGATTTATTTTAATTATGAGTTAATATATCTTGAAATACTTTTATTCAAAATAATGTAATAAGGCATAAACTGGTTGAATGACATAATTTTAATTAATAAAATACATTTAACGTATAACATACAGAGGGTGTTTACACATTTTTGTAACGAATTTGTAAACATTTATATGTAAACAAACCTTCGAATTTTATTTTCTAATATGTCGAATCTGATAGCCCTTTTTATGAACTATCATATTACATCTTAACTTTCAAGACAAAAATCCTTTTCTTAAAACATCAAGGTTGATTTTATTCCAGTC
>KK120624.1:64653-99802 GCA_000611955.2 Stegodyphus mimosarum
TTCCTTCACATTCCATACTCCATCCAGTGTTTTGGGATGCTGCTTATAAAGAGCTTGTTTTAAAAGTCCAAAATGCACAGTAATCCATAGGAGACACATTAAGGGACTTGAGTGGGACGCATTTAAAGGGAATAGCTTCAATTCTGGTTCATTTCTCATTTTTTCAAAAAATAGAGCAGTACATATAGAGGTATGGCTTGGAGACTTATCCTGACGAAGCTTAACAGAGTGAAGATTGTTTGGATAAAGAGATGGAATTTATTCTTTAAAAGTAGGTGTTAAAACATATTTCAGATAGTAATCCAAATTAACTTTGACATTTTTTTCTGCTTTCCTTATTTTCAGTTTTCCATTATAAAAGAATCCAGTAATAACCATAAAATTTTTAGAAAAATTTTCCTTCTTTTCTATGAACCAACATATAAGTCTTTTTCTCGTCTTTTCGGTAGTAAATCTATCTTTTTCTATTGCAGTCAGATATATCCAAGTCTCATCAATTGTAACTATATATTTCCATTTTTCACTTGCCAAATAATTTTCATAGAGCAATCTGCACATAATCTTACGCTCAGAAACATGTTGCGGCGTTAAGCGATGAACATCATGTTTTTATTATTATTATTATTATTATTATTAGCCTATAAATCAGATTTTATAATTTTATTCACAGTTCCTACAGAAATATTTAAAGATTTTGCAATGGCTCTTTGGGAGGCTGCCTTTTCCTTTGAAACATGAGATGCGACTTTAGGTTTAATAAAAGCTGTAACGTACCTTTGTCGGGTATGCATTTTTTGTTTTTTTCTCAGTCAGATGTAAACTTTGACGTTTCTTTCCTTTCATATTAATTATGTCACTTATTTTAGAGCAGAAATATTAAAACCATGCTTTTCACATCTTTGTTTAATAACTGAACAAGAGTATTTCTCTTCGGACAGCGCAAAAATATAGCCTTCGATCCATTGTTTATTTTTCAGCAACATTTTAAAGAAAAGAATATTTTTAATGCTGCAGACGATCCAATTGGATGCCAGTCAAGTTCATATTTTAAAATTAATATTTAAATTCATGGAGAAAACCAGAATCATTACAAAAATGAGTGAAGACGCTCTGTATATAGTGTCTGTGCGGCATGGGGCCCTCTAAAAATGCGGCGAGCCGAAAGCCCTCTCGAAAGGTTGATGGTAGAGAAAGAGAGGTGGGAGACAATTGAACCCTCCATCCAGGGTACTCTCGTTCAAAATTGGGGAAGGGCGGAACTAAGCAAAGTCTTGGTGTCACCTATGTGGTGCTCAATGCCAATGACAGGAGCTACTTCCACGAAGAATTTCGTGGGCTTGTTCTGATGTTACTGTCAGACAAGTGAGATAAGTTACAATAACATCAACGATTTATAACATATACGACTTCAAAAAAATTAGTTTCTGTACATGTTACAAATTCAATACATTTTATCTTACATTAAGTAAATTATTAAAATAAAGTTAAATTATAGTTCATCACTGATTTATGGGGTGATGATGACTTATAAGTTGATGGTTCCTGGTAGAGAGAGATACGCCAAAAAACGCATTAACAGAATTTGAATTATTTAGAAAATTTCTACAAAAGGCAGATCTTAATCTACATTGAATGGCAACATTTTGGGAACTGGATACGTCGAATGGCAACAGTGTAAAAATTATCTTTCTTTTATCTTTCATTCAGTTTGGCTGTTTGCAGGGTTGAACGAAAGATGAAATAAAAGTCTTATGTATGATATAATGCTAACACTTAACACTTAACAAAACTCCTGTATGATAAATGACCTAATGGTATGGTATTATGTGACACGACGCAAAGCTGTAAAGACTTTGCTGTAGATGTTTCTGACAGCGACAAAACTGAGACTGCAGACCTAATTTGATCCACATTAAATTGTAGCCGGTAAAAAAGCTAGTACAACAAAACACTTTTAGATCTGTTTCAAACTACATTGTTTGCCTTGGCCTTAAGCAATGTACTTAGCCAAGACTTACCAAAACTTACGCATCGGTATGTTGTTACGCTATGAAGCATTTATCACGCTATTAAGCATTTATCATTTAGGTTTGCCATAGCACGAAATGTAAGATTTTGATTCGGAAGTGAAACATGCCAAATCATTTTTTTGTTGTTGTTGTTTATTTGTTTTTCTCTCTTGAAGAAACGAGATTTATGTCTGACCATCGTAAAAATTAATAGAGTTTTATTCGAAATCTCGGCCAAGCCTAGCTCGGCCGAGATATCGTTAGCATTTCGAGATTTCCATTGCAAGTTGCTTTCTTGCCTATTTTAAATAAGATCTTTAATTGAATTTCCACATGGTCTGGCAAGAGACAGTTCTCATAATCTTAACATTTCGTGTGTCGCAAAATGCTTAATTAATTTTTGAACTTATTTCTTAATATGTTTAAGAAATTGAGCAATCTGAAAGCAATAAACGCAGTTCTTAATTGTTTAAATTGTCATTTTGTTTTTTAATAATCTATCACAGTGGCAAAATTAAAAATATAATTAATTTACTGTGTGCACATATTATAATTACGAGCATCTTAGAATAGTAAATGGTAAGTAATATTTTTCATGTCATGCAACCTCAGAATAGAATCGTTTATATTTTGTGTATATAAATAAATCTATTAAATCTTTTACCCTTTTTCAATTTCTTGTCTTCATATTCTTTCTTACCTTACAGACAAAAATTTATCTTCTTGACTGACTTAAAAACGTTTTCAGGTTTGCCAATAAACACATGGGGATAAATTCTTTCAGACGAGACATATTTTATAGGTTGCTAGAATTCCAGATTCTTTTAAATAATGTTTCATTTGATTTAACACAATACTGGGCATGAATTTATATTTATATACTCATAAAACTACACTGGCCATGCATTTTATATTTATGCACTTGCTCGCCAAAATGATGATACCTTCGTGGAAGACTATCCAACGGAAACTTGATAAATAGCAGCCTCTTTAGAGACAGGGTAAACCATAAAAATACATAGGCCAGGAATCCAAACCTGTATTTCGGGACCTACTCCATATATCTACTTGTAAGCATTTCCATTTATTGAATCAGGTAGTACCTTTTAGAGCTTTTACAGCTCACGAAATGATTTTTAAAACTATGTAATCAAAAACAAGTCCACATAATTTTGAATTAAAGAAAACTGCGTAACAATGATTCAGAATAATTTCATTTCTTCCGTAACAGAAAATCAAAAAATTGAATTCAGTTCTAAATTCAGAATATAACTTTAGTTAATGAAGAGTATTAGTATTCCGAAATAAAAAAAAATATGATGTGGACACCACATGACTTCCTTGTATGACCTACTAAATTATACACATTTTTTGCTGCACTTCCTCGAATTTCATTAGAGATATATTTCTCATTCAATTAATTCAGTTCTCACTTTGCGGCAAAGCAAAAATACGTAAAATCTCAAACCAACTTCATTAAAAATTGTAAACTACAGAAAAACATAAAACACCAAAAACAGTTTAAAAAAGCAATTTTTACAATTAAAATTAGAGTTTCTATGCAGAAACAAGAAATTCGGCCGACGGGCAAGAAGGCAGATTTTTCGATGCATAAAACTGAAAGTTTACGTTTGGTCCCACCCGGCAAAAAAGACACTGAAGGTGCAGGAACTGAGCTAATTCACTATTCTACTGAGTTTCAAAGGCAGATAATTCAACCACTTTTAAAGCAAAAAATTCATAATTTACCAACATATAAGAATAAAAAACTGAACTCAGCAAGCTAGGTAACAGATTATATATATATTTATTTATATACGATTGGTGCAGACGATTACAACGAAAAAGGGAGATGCACAACTGCATGCCATAACAGTCCCATATACAAAATTTCAAAGTGCTACGGCGACTGGTATTTGAGTTATGCCAGATACATACATATGTACGTACACACAGAAGTCAAGGAAAACAATTTCTTCTGAATCCATTTTAAACAGGTAAAAAAAAGGTCAAAGCAACTGTAATAAATACACTGGTTATCATAAATTAAGGAAAATTCACAAAAGTAGCGAAAACTCTCTCAAAAATAGGCCAAACCGTGTAAAATTTGAATATGTTGCCAAATACGAATAGCTGAGTAAAAATGTAAAATGCAAATTAGTGGCGCTGCACTCGGAATACGTCATCTGCGAGGAGTATAAAAGTCCATGTTTGAGAGCAAGCCCACATATTTCAAAGTGATAGTGACATTATCAGGACTGCCGTTTCTTCTAGTTGATTTTGCAAACATAAATGGAGTCCTGAGTAGAAACAAGGAGCTTACTAAAAGCTATGTTCGTACGTATGTGGAAGATACAACAAATATAAGAAGGGTTTAAGTTACTCTTTATTTGCTTATCGATTTTACAGACTTTCCCGCACTTCGGGGTACAAAGACCAACCACTTGTGGTCTGAACGTAAAAGAATATAAGACTACTCACTAACTAAAATTTAAATAAGAGCTAACTTTTAATATTTTACACAGATGACTAATAGTAAGACTGGCCGTTTTGTCTGTAGTACGCAAACTGCGGAAAACTATACTACGTCTTTAACTTTCAAGAGGATTAAACATCTGGCCTTAAAGGCGAACAGTAACCGATGGCAAGCTCGCGTGAAGCCTTGTAGCAAGAGGGCTCTCTCTCTCTCTTCTATTCTTGGCAAAAAGCCACAACTTAAATATTTAAACCTTAGCAAGTACAATTTGCATAAACATATTCACGCGTTAATTCCGGCCGGAAGTGGAAAATAAAAGATTATAGTAGAGTTTTAAAATAAAATAAATGTTAGTGAACTTAAAATCCTTACAACATCCGAAATCTGTGATAGCCAATTCGTGACAATAACCTCCAGGCATCATTTGCCTGTAGAACTACGATGGAGAGCCATTGGAATACTAGAGCCAGGAGAAGTGGCCAGATGGCAAAATGTGAGTCCTTCATTGGTTCATAAACTTTGGAGGCAATTTCAAACCACAGATTCGGCATCTAGGAGATTCAGCAAAGGACGGCCAACTGCTACGACGAGCACCGATGACCGATATTTGACATTATGTGCACGCAGGAATAGAATCGCTACTCCGACTCTTCTTAGATCCTTTCTTATTGCAGCCCCCGGAATGTTTATGTCAACGTCAACTGTGCGTAGAAGGCTTCACGTAAGTGGTCTGTATGCGAGGCGACCGCTTACGTCACGCCATAGGAGGGACAGTTTGCAGTTGGCACGACAACATGTCCACTGATCAATGGAGGGTTGTTCTCTTTACGGATAAGTCCAGGTTTAGCTAGAAAGCGATAGTAGGCGTTATTTGATATGGAGAGAACCTGGAATCCGTTATCATCCGTCAAACATCCGTGAAGGAGATGCATACGGAAGAGGCAGTGTCTGTGTTTGGGTGGCATCTCTTTGGGTGGACGCACAGACCTCCATGTCTTTCCAAGGGGAACCCTGAAGGCTCAGGTTTATAGAGATGACATCCTTGATGCTTATGTGCGCCCATATGCCGGGGCAATAGGTGATACTTTCCTGTTACAATACGACAACGGAAGACAAAACAGAGCTCACATCGTAGATGATTATCTTAAACAGGAAAAAATTATGCGCATGGAGTTGCCAGCTCGATCCCCGGACTTGAATCCTATCGAGCACGTTTGGGATGCTTTAGGGAGACGTCTAGCTGCTTTCAATCCGCCCCCTCAGATCCTTGCCGCGCTTGCAACTGCTTTGCAAGAGCAATGGCTCTCGCTTCCTATGGAACCGATAGACCGCATAATTGAAAGCATCACACATCGCTGTATGTGCTGTATTGCTTCTAGAGGTGATCATATTCCATATTGAAGGTACTTTTCCTAGAGCAAACTGACACCTTCGATTTGTTCATTTTATACATGTGCTAATTTCTATACTACCATAATTGTCTGGTAATTTCTTTTTATGTTATTTGATACCTTACTGTTGTATATTGTGGATACGTAACTTTTTCAGTAACCGTGATTTTTGCAATTTTCCCTTAATTTATGATAACTAGTGTATATAGATACTATTTGGGGCATAATAACTGATAAGGCTGAAAATAAATACTCTTTGGTAAAAGAGCGTTTATTAAATGTATTTAAAGAAAGTGAAAACAAATGAATCAAACGTTTTTTCGCTGCACTAAAATTAGCGACATGAAACCAAGCCATGTATTACAAAAAATGAAATCCTTGACAAACTTGGCACTAATTTGGTAATACTTCCGCAATCCTTGGCATTAATTTGGTAACACAATTACGATAATTTTGGCAATATAATTACGATACAATTACAATCTGCAGGTCAATTAAGGCTTGCAGTAAAATCAATAAGAGAATTCTTTAAACTTCCGTCCCCTCCTTTCAGTTTTTTTTTCTTTCTTTTTTTTTCCTTTTTTTCTTTTTTCTTTCTTCTTCTTTTTTTTTTTTTTTTTTTTTTTTTTTAATTTTTTTTTTTTTTTTTTTTTTTTTTTTTTTTTTTTTTTTTTTTTTTTTTTTTTTTTTTTTTTTTTTTTTTTTTCAAGAAGGAAAATACAAGATTTTGGTTATCGACCTTGTAAGTTTATTTTATGCAACGCATACTAAACTGAAACCAGGAAAATAAAATTTATGCATTTTTTGTTGTTGCTTAAATAATTTTTAATGAAAAATATCACACTGCAAGGTTATTTCGCGAAATTACTTTATATGATATACAGTTTGCATCGGTGGCATTTACTTTATCGAAAAACATTAGATGGGAGTAGGGCTGTTTGTAAAGGGGTCTGCCGCGGCCCACCGGTTTTGTAAATCGGACCTTGCATGTACGACGCTTTATAAAAGGCTAGTGGACATCTCGATAACTGAAAGGCGTCTTCATTTATAATCGGGCATTTTTTTGACGCAAGATAATTTGCAGTAATAGCGATGATAGAATTATAATCGTTTTTCGACTACTAAAGCAATTTTCAAGGGAAGAAAGAGACGGTGAAAAAGGGATTGCATTTAGACTGTTTACAGTTTTCAATAATGGTATGATACTTAACCTGACGAATAAACAGGAAACTCCTACATTATAAATGTTACATTAAAAAATATTACCGATTTTTTTTTTACTAAACTATAAAATATTGTTTTGTTGCTCGTTTAGGTTAGAAAGTGAAACTGCGAAATGCATCATCATAAAGAGAATTATTCGCCTCAATAAAAATTACATACATCAAAGTCCATAATTTGAGAAAGCGATAACCTTGCCCTTTTCTTTCACTCAACAATGCTGGTAAAATAGTAGGGTACAAAAACTGCCAAAGATCCCATTTTTCAGTGAGTAAGATAGCTGCTATTCAGTAACCAAACCGACTTATCTCAAGCCTATCATTTTTTCCCCCTAAGTGTACATCGAACCAATATCCCTCGCACCCATTGATGGCTCAGCACCATTTTAAAAACCACATAATTACCACGTCTCGTATTCTTTTGTAAGGGTTATGAGAAAGAAAATGAGTGGTTTCAACCAACACTCGCTTTCGACCTCGAAATACCATGGAAACAAAAGCCCGAAGTTATAAAGAAGTAATTTCCTTCCCCCTCCCTTTATATGAAGCGGTTCATCGAGCTGCTAGAATAAGGTGGAGCACGGAAAAATAAAAAGACGGACGTCGTAGTTTTAAGAGGTTAACGAGATTTTGATGCTTAAAATTTTCAGGACTTTAACCTTACCTGTTCTTGGTACGTCGAACCCCAAATCCAAATACTGTCTTATTGGTTAACAAACACCATAAGGTGCGACTTCCGAAGTTTTCTTTATTTTCTTCTCTAAATAATTGAACAGAAATAGCTACTTCAGATATAAAAGTAAAAATATATTTATGAATTTCTTTCTCTTCTAGCATAACAGCGCGATAAAAATTTAATTGTTTCAGTCTGTGAGTTATATTTGACTAGTTTGACACGTTGTTTGAGGTTCAGAAAGCGTTTGGAGTGATACAGCTCCTGTTACAAAAGCAGGTGGTTAATTAGAATATATTCTTAAGATTATTAACGCATGGAAAAAATTATAACGCATGGCAAAAATTATAACGCACGTCAGATTGCAAAAACGTTGCACCTAATAACAATATTTAGCCCAAAGGACATTAGCCCAGAAGGGCTATTAATTTCGTTTTGGCATTTCACGTTGGTTCACTATAAAAGTCTGAATCACTTTTCAAATTGCCGCCACCAAATATTAGAGCCCTGCATTATATTAAAAAAATTAAATAATAAAGAATCTGCATGAATGTACGTATGATTCTCGCGCTGTAAAATAACAACGTTATCAAAAGACATCAAATTTCGAATATGAGCATCCGGAAGCTCAAATTTGGAATTTGTTTTTATTGTCTATTTCATATTCTATAAAACTTTAACGAATTTTTGGTTAACAAACTCGGCGATTTCAAAGCGTTCCATTAACATTAACAGTGCGTGCATCTGTAGGAGTACAATCGTATTAAGAATTCTAAAAATATTTAAATATTAATATTGTTATCTAACAGTGATATTAAAAATAATAATTTAAATTTACGCTTATTTAAAAAAATCGTTTTTAAAATTTAACTAAACGAAAATATCGTTATCGTAATTCGTAATTTTAATTTCAAACGGTTGCTGTGGGGACAGTTTTCCTAGAAAAAAGAACAATATTGTTTATAAGAAGTAAGTCGAAGGATGGATTTAAAATGTGGTAAAATCCTCGGAAAGAGTAAATAATTGTAAATATTTACTTTAATAAAATTGTTCCATTAGTATTAACAGTAGTTTATATTTAGTGTGTCATCATTATTTGATGATAACACATCTTTAAGCATGGATATTTTATGCATTTCTTACTTATATACATTAGTAGCGTAGCAACGTAAAGACGTAACATTGTCTAACGTTATTTTGCTTCGAATGACATTGTTAATGAATGGAATGTTTTATTTTTTTTTTTAGTTTTACTTATTCATTTATTTATATTTTACTTTTGAGCATGGATTGTTTCTTCCCTCCCATCTGAGCCTGATAAAATTAAAAAGAGTGTAGATCCCTGCGAAACTTTGAGAAAACTAAATAAGTAAAACTCTCGCAAAAACATATAAGATGATTCGAGTTTGGAAAAAAAAGTAAACTTCATTGCTGGTTATAAAATGCTGTTTCGAAATTTAGAAAGCGGTAGCAAAAAATGTTTCGCTAGCAGGCTTCCAAATAGCAAGCCTAACCTATGTTCTAGTATAACAATTCGTTTCGCAGTTAAAAGAATTTCTTTAAGCTTTTAATTGAAGTAAATATACGTACCTGTATTCGAGTCTTAGAAATTAAACATTTCTAGTGAATTAAAAATCGAAATAATCGAAAATAAGCGTACTACAGAGGAGATATTTACACATTTTTAGAACGATTTCGGAGCCGTTTAATTAATGTTTAAAGTGTAGAGTACTTTTTTTTTAAAACACTCGATCTAATAGTCCTTTTTCTGGACTAAGACTATGAGCTTATATCGGGATTTTCACAATAGAACAATTTTTTGCAAAATTCCCATGCGTATTGATTTCCATTCTTCTTCCTCTATATTCAATCGTGGTGGCTTTGCTCTTAGGAAAAGCTTTTTTCAAAAGATCAAAGGCACAAAACTCCATAGATGAAATATCAGGAGACTTTGCAGGAATACGTTGAAAATGTATATGTGCAATACCTACATCAAACTTCATTTTTTCAAGGAATGCAGTGGTACTTTTCGAAGTATGACTTGTTGTTTAGTCTTGAAGTTTCACTCTTTCGAAGTCATTGGGATGAATATATTGAATTTCCTCTCTAAATATCGGACGTAAAACTTTCTCTTGATAGCATGATTTTCATGTTTTCTCCCGCTTTTCTTATTTTTAATTTCCCGTTGTGAGAGAACCCGGCGGTACTCATAAACCGCTTATTGAAACTTTCTTTGCATTAATGGAACCAGGTTTGCATATTGTTTCTCTTCGTTTTCTGTAGTAAATGAACTTTATTTTTTTCCTTGCAGTTATTTAAGTAAATCCATGCCTCATCAAGGTAATGTATTATTTATGTATTATTTGTATTTGGTCACAATGTATTACTTCCATTTACATCCTGCTAAATAGTTTTCATATAAGATTCCACGAATTGCTCTGCGTTCAGCCACATGGCTCGGAAAAAACTGGTGAATATTATGTTTTTTAGTCTTTTTAAGTTGTAAATCTTGGTTTTTTATTTTATTTATTACTACTACAGATGCATTGACAACTGATTTCTGCTTCGGCTGATTTTCTCTTGTTACCAACGATTAAACTTTAGAAATATTAGATACAGTACCTACCTTTTTCGGATATTTGTTTGGAGTCTTCCTATGTAGACTAACGGTTTTTACCTTTCCGATTAATAACTTTGCTTATTTTGTACTTAGAAATTTTAATACCATGCATATCGCAAGGCCTTTGGATTATAGACTAAGACTATTTCTCTTCGGAAAACCAAAAACTTAACCTTTAGTCCGCAGATTCTATACATGCCACATTCTGAAAGAATAATAAATTTAAAAGTAGCAAACGATATTTCCCATTTCAAATGATAAGCTGTTGGCAGAAATTTTCTTTCCAAAGCATTTGCTTTTTTAAAATTTTTTGTAGATGTGAGCTTCGTATTCAACATCATTCATGGCATATTCAGCGTTTCTTATATACGTTTCGACGAAAATACCTTCCTTTACTTCAATTTTGATAGGAAAGGGAACACTGAGGTACTTTCCAGAAAGTTATACAAGCGATTTCACTGTTTGTTAATACCTTTCACAAGCTGTGTTACGTGATATCGTTTTCTTCCTCACGTTAAAAAATTAAGCGTTAGTTTCTTTTGAAAGTACTCCATGAAGACATCCCTTGCCATACCCAGATATCCCTCGTTGGTTTTACCACAATCTGAATAATCCTAGCGTGAAACCCAGTTTCATATGATGTACTGGTGAAAAACAATTTCCCTTTTAATACATCTTGGCGTGAAATGTTTCTGCTGTAACACAGAAGAAATTTTATTAGTGAAGTTCTGACTGCCTCACTGGCGCACAAAACATGAGAACTTTGTGTTATAAGGTATTTCTCCTGCCTTCTTAGCAAGCCTTCGTAGTGTAGTGGTCAACACGCTCGGCGCCTATTCTAGAGGTCCATGGTTCGAGTCCCGGCAAGGGACTCGAACCATGGGCTTTTTCATCTCTCCTGTTTCGAAATAACCTAATGTCTCTACAGTGGCGCCCGAACTAAAAAAGACGATGGATGGTGATTCTCCACCAGGATTTGGCGAATGGATCCCCTAATCCGCAGTCTCTCTTTAAAAGGTGAGTATATAATGTTTTTCTCTCGCCTTATTAGCATGCTTTCGTGGTGTAGTGGTTAGCACGTTCGGCCCGTATTCCACAGGTCTGTGGTTCGAGTCCCGGCGAGGGTATTGCTCATTTTTCATCTCTCCTGCTTCGAAATAACCTTATGTCTCTACAGTGTAAAAAACGTGCTGACAAAGAAACATGTATAATATTTTAATGTCTTTATGAGTCATCTGATGGATGAAGGGACTGAATTCAAATCGTCTTTATTTTCTTGGAAATGTATAAAATCGCTAATAAAAGCAAAGACTTATACGAAAAATCTGATTCAGGTTTCTTTCACAGAAGGCAATAAAAATGTTTTAAAATCTGTTCAGTTTTGTGAATTATTATTTCTTAAAATTCCGTTCCGTAATTATTGTAAGTATATATTAAAATGCATAGTTCGCTTTGAGTCCAAAATGACTTTACAAGCAGCTAGAATCTTCAAAATGCTTCTAATCATAGATACTCTCATAACTAAATAGCAGAATAATAACTAAGAATAGGATAAATGACTAAACTAATATTGCCTGGAAAGAGCTGGATTATAAAAGTGGCAAGCGATGTTATGCATCGCTGCTTGGGAAGAAAACTGTCTGAGTTCAGAAGTTTGTTGTTTTATTTGTTACACGTTAATAATGTTAAACGCTATTAACGTGCAATAAACAAAACAACAAACATGTAATAAATGTTTTACTTATTACATGTCAATAATGTTATATTTTCAATCGCAAGAATACTCAAGTTAATTTCGAAATGCAGAAATATTTTCAGCCTTGTAACTCTTTTCTATCATTTTCCACCTTCTTCTACTTTCAAATAAAATTGACTTCAAAGAGCTGTGCCAAATTAAGTAGCTTTTATTTTTTATTTTTCAGTAGCAAGCTACTTCAAATGCGGCATTATTATTAAAGGGTATTTCATCTAGACTTGCAACTCTAGAGTTGTGAAAATTTTTTCCTCAAATACATTTACATTATTTTAAATTAGTTTTAAACCAAATTTATTAGTTTAATATTGAAAATTCTGAATTCAAACAAAATTTGAATGATGCGTTTAAATAAAACCAAATTTTAAAATTTCTTCTGTGTTACAGCAGAAACATTTCACGCCAAGATCTATTAAAAGGGAAATTTTTTTTCACCAGTACATCATATAAAACTGGGTTCCACGCGAGGATTATTCAGATGGTGGTAAAATCAACAAGGGATAGCTGGTTAAGGGAAGAGATGTCTTCATGGAGCACTTTCAAAAGAAACTAACGCTTAATTTAGTTTTAAACTAAAATTATTAGTTTAATATTGAAAGTTCGGAGTTCAGACAAAATTTGAATTATGCGTTTAAATAAAACCAAATTTAAGAGTATAGTTTTCAAAAATATGCTTACATTTATTAAGAAGACATAAATGAAATTTAATAAATGAAGTACATAATTAAAATCTTGAAACTTAAGTTTTATTTTTTCAATATAATTTGACGGACAGTGTTTGAGTAAAGCTCAAATTTCTTACATTTTTTCAGAATATTTTAAAATCAAAGCAAATGTAGAAGAGGGAAAGATTATTTCAAGAGCAAACCTATGTAAACGCTATACAACAAACCTTAAATTCTCTCCATAAAATTAGAATTGTGGCCGCCAATGATCTAATTCCACTCAATAAATTTCAGTGTCACAATAAATTTCGGTGATCTAATTCCACTGAAATTGCAACAGTCACGTTCTATTTTTAATAAATGCTTCTTTTGGACATCAATAAAATCAGTTTTTCGAAAGTTTGAGTTTAAACGTTTAGCGACTTTTTTCAGGTTAAAATTCGGAAGATTCGAGTGACGGAAAATACCTTACTTTTCAGTTTTCGAAATTCGAATCTTTTTAATGATTAGCGGGGTTTAAGGATTGGAATGTCACATTCTTATCAAAAATAATAAACTAAGTTGTTTGTGTTTTTTAGTTCCTCGCAATGCTTATGAGCAAGTACGATAAGTTGTTATATATACTCGGTGTCCCTAAAAGCCCTTACGCAGTCTTTATTTCAACAACTGTGTGGCGTAGACATACACATCCAGTTGCGAAAATGTTTCGAAAGACACAAATATACATATTTTGGCATTTTTAAATTTAAAGAAATCAGTTTTGTAAAAAATACAAAATCTGACTTTTTATATGTTCCTCGGGTTCTCGTGTTATATTTAGAAAAATTTTGCACTTATTATGAAAAATAAAAAGCAAAACGTTTGACTCCTGTATAATTAAAAAAGTACTGAGATATTTCATTTCAAAATTTGCAATTTTTGTCGTCATGTTCAATTTCATTGACGGATCTTAATTAAATTAAAAATAGATAATAATCATAGACAAATTAGATAGATCTTAATTAAATAAATTATAATAATTCGAAGCTGATGCTCTGACTTTAAATGCCAATCATTAAAACAGTTTTGCGATTTATTAGTGTTAATTTAGTGTTGTTACATTTGGCACGTCGAAAGAACTTTCACACAAGTATATTTGTGAAAATTAAAACGGATTATTTTGCTAAAATCTATGAGCGGCTATTGACCTTGAACAAAGCTCAGATCGCATAAAATTACGAGTGTTAGAGAAAAAACTTAAACAAGATGTTGGGGCATTTAATTTTTAAATTTAATAGTTAAATATACTTCGTTTCTTTGCTTGCCACCTATTTTTCTCTTGAGTACTACCAGTGGTACACATACCACCGGTAAATACTTTGTATTATAATTTAAATTTTGATAATTAAAATGGTAACTAATTTTTAATGTAATATTTTTATATGTGCATATCTAGTACAAATAGTCAATAGTTTGTGCAAATGGCAAAATACTTTTTTTTAATACTTCTAATGAGAAATTGTAAAATGTACTGGTGGTACTAAAGTTTTTCAATTTTTGTTTAGATTTTAAGCGTTAGTCAAAAGATTGAGAACCGTTGATTTAGACACTTGCCTCCGAACAACTGCAATTTCTTGGAGGAAAAGAACGTATTTGTAAAGCAAGATAACCCTTTCAATAACAATTGCTTTTCGAACTTAGATATTAAATGTTTCCTTAAAGCGAAACATCTTAGAGGCGCAGGACAGTCTTCCGCAAAAAGTATGTGATATATCTTAGGTCAGAATTACTTCAGAGTAACCTCATTTTAATTTTCCCCATTCGGAAACTGTAAGCTATAATTAAATTCCAGCTCTGTTTCCCTTCTCTACGATGTTGTCTACATTCTTCAATCACGAATTTTCCAAAGTACGTAAAAAGCTAAGATTAAATTCGGGAGAATTTGGTAGCCACTTCAGAATCTTCAGCTCTTTTTTGGGTCATCCGGCAAGCACGCATCTCATCAACCCTTTTAGTCGGAGAAAGAAGTAAACAAAATCCCAGACGGTCACTTTTGCTAACCCGCCAAATCAGTAAACGAGGCCGAGTTCCATTTTGCAGACCTCCCTTGAAAACAAGCTTCTTTGCAGTTTCCATCACCGAGTGGTCAGTTACTTATCTCTCCCCCGCTTTTCCACGCCAGGGCTAGGACAACAACCCTTGCCTTCAGGACAAGGGATTTACTAATCACGTTTTCGGACGGAATTCGTGCGAGTGGAAATTCAAGTCGAATAGAGATAAATCTGAAACTATTAAGGAAATACATGACACTTGTGTCATGAGCATACTTTTCAAAGTCGCAAAGAATTAGCAGCTTCTAAAGATCAGTTAAGCAGAAGACTTATGTAGCAGACAAGGTTATATTAAGATGTTGCTCTAAGTCTTCAAATACTTTTCACCTCGTGACACGGTCTAGAAGAAAATTTTCATGCCCCGTTCATTTTCATGAACCTTTTCATCTGCTTAAAGATAAAATTTGTCAAAACTAAATCTTATTACTAGAAATATTTACGGACTTTTTCAGCAAGTTTCTTCCACAACAGAAAAACCATGGAAGTAGCCGCGCGGAATAAATATGAAAAAAGAGACATGGAAAAACAACAGTATTATCGCCGGACCTAGATGGATCTCTTAATTTCTAACGCAGGTAGATCCAGAAATTTCCAACCTCACATATAAAATATTATAATACGAATAAACGTGGGGGTTCTGATAGAAAAGTCGTATGAGTTCTTTCTCGGCTGTTTACTATGAATTGATGTACTAGTTTACTCTGAAATGTTTAAAATTTAGCATCATTCTGTCATTAAATTTTTGACCACAGAAAGTCTTAATCCCAAGGAAACAAAACAATGCTTCGATCACGAGTATGCTGATTCTTCTTTCTTTTTTTTTTTTTTTTTTTTTTTTTTTTTTTTTGTTTTTTACGATGAAAAATGTTACTCGTAACACCACTCTTTAAATAATATTTATTGTAAAATGCAAATTATTTGTCAAAAATAAATAGCTGTTTTGCTGAACTAACAAAAGCATTTGATTTTTTTCATATTGAATGCGTAAAATGAAATTTCACGAATCAAGATAAGGAAATGCGTGAGAGTGAGAAATACTGTTTTTTAGAGTTTCATGGCTAATGGAGAATTCACTGTAGCTTCTGTAAGAAAACGTCTTACGTTCCATAAAACATTTCATTATATGCATAATCAAGCAGGATTTTATTTTCGATATGTGGCAACAGCAATGCCTTCTTAACATACCTAATTGTTTTTCAGAGAATCATTGTGCCAAATTTTGTTCTGACAGGCATGGATTTACTTAATCTTTTGTCTATTAATGTTTTAGCAAAGCCTGCAACATTTACAAATGGAAATTTAGTAACAACTATTTGGTCCCGGTTATTACTTCAGTGGAATTTATTTCGAAAATCAGTTAATTTTACTGAAAATAATATATCATTGTTAAAACCCAAAGGAGTATTATTAAGCTCTCAAAGGTAAAAATTATTTTCTATTGGCGGATTTTGTTAGTCACAGTAAAAATCAGAAGCAGGAGAGAAAGTTTTTGCCGATATATGAGACATTAATAACTTTTATTTATCTCCCGTATTATAAGTATGTGATACGCATCAGTGTCGCAAAGAAAATCATTTAAAAACATCTGTCATTCTTAATTACATTTTGTATCAAATCTAATTTTAAAATGCCGGTAATCTACAAATACTATTATTCAAACAAATAAAATGTGTTTTTAATACTATATGATGATAATAACTATAATTTCGTACGCGTTTTTGTATACTATCGTCTGCACTGGAAACCAAATCTAATGGTATTGGCAAAATTTTGCACTAACGTGCAGAGTTTTATCGTTTGGAAATGTACTTCTTTTTACTTCCTTGTACGAAGTAAACTGGAATCGCGAAAAATTTCGGGTATCATGTGGTGTACACATCAGATTTTTTAATTTTATTCACGTGGCAATGTATCTCTAGTAACATTTTAAAACATCTTTATTTATACTTTTCACATTCAAAAACGAAACTTTAAAATTGAAATTAATCTTAATCTTATTTAACAGTAAAGATATACTTCTATCAGTTGGCAATAGTAAGTCCCATTTTCACTAAAAGAGAGAAGCGAAATGTTTGTAGACTTTTAGAATTTTATGTTTTTAAATTTTTAATTGAGAAATCCATTTTAAATATTATACTGAAATTTTCAGTCTGGAACTTCATTACAAATTGTAAGCTATTAAACTAAATAAGAGCGTGTTAGAAAAGGCAAAAAAAAGGTTCTTTGAAGTTTTGTCTGTTGTAATGCCTATATTTTAACTAAATTATAGCAGAACTAAAAGATGCAGAAAAATATGTATAATAACAAGTGTAACTTGATTGTATAAATAAAAGGCTAATCATATACTAAGAAAAGCATTTATAAATTTCGTCAAATACTGAGTCAAAAATTTCGTCAAAAAATTAAATTACCCTAATAAACCCCACCTTCTGTTAATTTTGTCAAACCGAATGATACATTTCTGTATTAATAGGGTCCCTGCACTCGCTGGGAAAGAAGAACGGCTATATTATCAAAAAGAGTGGATAAATAGTTTAACCCATTTAACTATTTTAGTAACACTTACATCGCAAATGAAATTCAATAATAGTAATTTATCAGTTTCAATTTTAGCATTCTGCGAAAGAAAACATCATGAACATCACGCGCATGGAACAGAATTTCTCTCTTCCTTTAAGAAAGGGTCTACACTCAATTTGCAACTCCCAGTCACACTAGTCTGACTACTAAGAAAATTCTATTTTCAGACGATATGTTTTCAAAGAAGCCGAAGGCACTTTTTCTCGGTCAAAAACAATTTCAGTCACTTATTGACCTTTTGCTTCTTCTAAATGCGAACGCAGAGGAAAATCTATAATACATTATCATTACGATAACAACAATTTCATCCTTTAGCCTGTAATTTATCAATGATTCAATTCCAATGTTCGGCTTCTTATGCTAGATGACATACTTCCAGTTACAGTTTAAAATCAAGAATTTCAATAGCCTGAAGCAGTGCTGCAATGAAAATACGTAGAGACTTGATATAATGTTGTTCGATATAAGATAAGACTGACTGCATGTACACTGATATTCTGAATTAACTTAATACTCATAAATTCAATATTATCTCAAAAATAAAATTAAAAAAGCTCTTTTTAAAGAAGGAGGTCGAATAAAAGATTAATATGCTAGCATTATTCAATCAATGTTAATCAAGTGTACTACAATCATTTCTCATGTAAACTTTCCAGACATGAAAATTGAGTACATATCAAATAAACATGTCACAAACGTTACTCACATGTCCCCTTCATATGCCACATTATAATCACCTTATTTATTATTTATTATAAAAAATAAGGCAAATGCTGCCCATAAATAATGAAAATTTAAGTATTAGCAATTATTTTTCTTAAGGATATCGTATTTTCGTGAGCTTTTTCAGAAAACTTAAATTCGTTAAAGGCTCACCAGGGACCGAGCGGTAGATTCGTTGAACTCTCTTAGCTCCGACCTGGGCTCGATGCTGCGCGAAATGCTAGCTGTATAGGAGGTTTTGCGACTTTCTTCAGGCGTAACGTGCACACGAGCAGTTTTCCCCAGAAAGCCCTCCACGAGGGTATCTGGGCTAGGCCAGATAGCTCTAACGTACTTTTCCACAATCAAATAAACCGAAAGCAATTCATAAAATCCGTAAACCATTTTCTCAATCTCTAAAATTTCAGTAAGTATGCTGTCAAATTTCTTGTATCCGTTTTAAGCAAAATCAGAATTTTTTTTAAGGTGCGGAGCAATATTTAACAACCTTTTACATAAAATGCTGTACCTATACGAATACATCGTGGTTTTCAAAACGCAATGTGTATAAAAACCGACTAATTATTGTATACTGAGATTATCTCAGGAAAAAATGAAACGTGTAGCAATAATACGAAATCGAGCTCGCAATATACCATTTCAGTGCGATATTTATATTTTTCACGTTATCATTAATTTTATATTACTTGCAGAGTTCTACCTGTATAAACGCTGAAATCAATATTCCGTCGGGCACTACCAGACTGAAAAACGAGTTATCACTCTATTATGAATTAAAATAAAAAAGTCTTACGAAGGTTAAAAATAATCTTTTTATTAACTCTTGAAATTTTACAGAAGGCACTTCATAAGCTACAGCACGATATCCCTCCACTTGCATTGGGACATTTTTTTTTTAATTTTTTGTGGTACTGTTATATATGTGTGTGTACTGTATACATTGTACGAGGGTAAGTTGAAAAATAAGTTTCTCCTGTCGACTGTGGTCAGAGTTGTGTATGAAAGTCAAAAAATAGAATGAGACATTAAAGATATGACATACCTTTATTTTATTATTCTCGTACGAGTACGTTGAGACATTTGTCATATCGCTTGATAAGCTTCAAAAAGTCCTCCAAGAAAAATTCAGGGCTTTGCATATGGAAGAAGCGTTGAACGGTTATGGGCGAAAGGCGACACAGCAGGAAAAAACGCAAGTCACCGATACACCATTGGGTAGAGGTCGCTGCAAATCAAGCAGATGGCGCTGTTGCAGTGCCTGCGCAAAGCGGAGACCAGCCTCTCATTTGAGCCCCGGTAGGTATGGAGAGAAGGTGCGTTTTGAATTCGTGGTCAAAGGAGGAAGTGAGAGCGGTTATCCGCTATGAATGGGCACGTGGAGTATCAGGAACAGAAATTCATAACCGCCTCGTGGAAGTCTATGGGCCAGGTGTGATGTCGAAGCAAATGGTGCGGAGATGGTGTCGCACATTCAGTGATGGACGTCAGCAAGTGGAGGACATACCGAGAGCTGGACGGACGCGCACGGCCACTACAGATGCAAATGTCAGGAAGGTGGATGACATGATTAGAGCGAACCGGCGTATCACCATCGATGAAGTAGCGGAAGAACTTGGAATCTCACATGAGCGAGCTCAAAACATCATCCACGACATTCTTCGATACAGAAAAGTGTCAGCACGATGGGTGCCCCGACAATTGACCTCGACACACAAGGAACAACGCATGGGAAAGGCGCTTTGGAAGCAATACTGAAGTGAAACAAGCCGTTCAACGCTTCTTCCATATGCAAAGCCCTGATTTTTTCCTGGAGGGCTTTTTGAAGCTTATCAAGCGATATGACAAATGTCTCAACGTACTCGTACGAGAATAATAAAATAAAGGTATGTCATATCTTTAATGTCTCATTCTATTTTTTGACTTTCATACACAACTCTGACCACAGTCGACAGGGGAAGCTTATTTTTCAACTTACCCTCGTATATAACATCTTATTGTCATATATATAATATTAGGCTACATAAACACAAAAATGCATTTTATATGGGCAGAACCTCTGTCACCTCCATACTTATGTAATCTGTTGTTAATATATTCCCTCTTAAAGGAAACTCACGAAAGGTATTACTTTCTTCAGATAATGGAACACGTGGGATAAGTACCTGCTTACCCCTAACAGACATCGGATATCTCCGTCTTCGGCTCAGGCAAACATGAGATGTTCGTTGTGACGGGTTCCCGCTTCGATCGCTAAGCCGAAGTAATGCGGTGTCGATTTTCGATTCTTTGTGAGTTCCGAAAAGTACTTTAGAAAAACGAACACATAGTCCTAGTTCATAATAAGGTGTGCAGTCTGGGTAGCAAAGTCTGATAAGCAACGAAAACACGTAAAGAGTCCGATCGAGACTAACACTTTAAGCTATCAACAACTGAAGTAGAAGAGTAAGTGCACAAAAACATAGCCGTGATTACATAGCAATTAATGAGTGTACATAGCAATTAATGAGTATTATTTGACGGGTAAAAGAAATGCCCTAGTTTCCAAAAACAGTTTCTGGATGAGCGTGTGAGTATACAGTAATGATGCATAAAAATTAAAATGCATAGGAAATTATAATGCATAGCAAAAAGACAAGAAGAACATGAACAGAAATATTTACATAGCAGCAATAATGAGATTGATCAAAAACAAAAATTAATTCAAGTGACGTAATACCGCAAGTGACCTTTTGCCATTTTCTTGACTTTCATAGTTATAATTCAGTACAGGAATTGTGTTTTTTTGCACTTCTAGAATTTTCATAACGAATGTTTCAGCTATTTTAGCCATGTACAACTGAATTTCAGAAATATTAATTTCGCGGTGAATTGCCGTGTTCCTAATGAGCCAACGACAATTCACCGCCTGTCTGTGTACAACATTTTGCATAACTTGTAATTTTTGCAGGCTGTTTTTCTAACATAACCCGAAACAGGACAAGCATATGCGAGTATGGGACGCAAAAGGATCGTATAAATGAATATTTTGTTATCAATAGAGAGAACGCTGTTCCGAGCTATTAAAGGGGCAAGTGTACGTTTACACACTCGGAACATGGCTAATGTGTGGGGACCATGTGACCTAATGATCTCAAGCAACTCCAAGATAGTGGGCTTGCTTAGCCCACGGGATATCACACATATATACGAAAAGATCAGGATCAATATTCCTCTTTTTTTGTGAATAAGATAGCATCGGAATCTTCAACATTTATTTTTATTTTCCAGGTTGAGAGCCAGGGCTCTAGCGCGTGGATGTGATTTTGTAGTGACTGAATGACTGAGCCATGAGTTGCATTTTTTGATAGAATTGCTGTGTCGTCGGCGTACATAGCCAGAATGGTGTGTGGTGTTTTGTGAGATATCTTTCATATATATATTGAAGAGTCTGGGACCAAAGAGGGGGATCCCAGCCTTGACGACCGTAGGAGTAGAGAGTGATTTGTTTACACAAACGATAAAGTGTCGGTCCTTTAAATAGGAATGGGTGATGTTTGTGATGTACTCTTGGAAACCCAGAGTGATGAATCTCTGCATGAGGCTTAATGATGTAGCCGAAGCCTCGAGCCAAGCGCGGTCGAAGGCTTCGACTACATCAAGGAAGATGGCAGCTGTAATCTATCGGTCTTGCAGCCCTTGAAAGATCATTTCAGTGACCCGGTACAGTTTGTGCACAGTTGAGTGCTTTTTCCTAACGCCATACTGTTCTTGAATAATAATTTTCTTCTCTTCACAATATTTTAGGATTCTTTACGAGATAACATACTCAGCCACTTTACTTAAGGAGGATAGCAGGCTGATGGGCCGGTATGATGCTGGGACCGATGAAGTCTTTCCACGTTTTAGTCTTAATCACCTGCCAGAAGCTCTTACTCTAAAACATTCAAATCCTCGGATTAAATACTTTACATTACTTACAAAATTTGCATTCCTGTGAGGGCTAAAGAAGAAAGTGACAGTAAAGTTTCAAATCATAATAATTGGGTAATTAATATAAAATCCTACATAGTTTGATATAAAAGTAGAAAAACTTTAATTAGGGTTAATGAACCAAAGCAGTCAAAGCTTTGTATGTGTAAACTTTCTTTCCTTTTGAAATAAAACGAAGTATTATTGAATGTGGTATTCTTATAATAACAACTTATATTTGTGTTGCTGACCTTCCTAATTGGTCTAATTGGTTATTAAATAGATAATATCTATTTTTCGTTTTTTGAAAGCCATTATAATTCTATCTGTGGAAGTGACAACCTGAAACTAAAGAATTGTGCGATATGATACTAAAATAAGGTCTTGCAAAAGGCTTTTCTCTTTCTGAATCGAAGTTCCTTACCCGTATGTGATTAAGGTTACTTTCATTAATAACGAAAGTTTCTGTAATGCAAATGGCCATCTACTTCATTCATTCTTTCTGCTTCTTTTAAGGAGCAAGAGCTATTTTTAAAGCCGATATAGGAAATTTTAGGTAGAGACAACACATTCAACTAAATATTAATTATGCTAAAGGCTATACAAGCCAAATGAGAATATTTTTTGACAGTAAAAAATTCGAAATCAAAACTCTTTTTAGTTCACAACATACGAAAATTTTGGTTTAAAAAAAAAACCCAAAATACTTATATAAATTTTTCATTTACTTATTTTATATACTTCCTTGCACGAAGTAAAGGAAGTATTGTAACCACGAAAAATTCCAGGTACCATATTTCAACGTAAATATACATTTTGATCGATATCGAATGCAATTTGACGATGTTTTTGCGTGGCATCTATACGTAAGGATAGATTAAGGGACTCTTTTTACCCAAACGAATTATAAAATTGATTTTAAATGGATTCAGAAGAGATGTTTTCGTGGCGTCTGTACGTACGTATGTATGTATGCAGTTCTCATAACTCAAAAACGAATAGCCTCAGAACGTTGAAATTTTGTATGTGGGACTGCTATATCATGCAGATGTGCACTTCGCTTTTTGATTGCAATCGGCCGCACTAAAAGCATATAAATATATGCATATCCATTCTGTTACTCGGCTCAGTGAGCTCAGTTTCATTATTCTTACATGCTTGTAAATTGTGCATTTTTTGCTTTAGAAACGATTTAATTATGATGTTTTTATCTTCCGTTTAAGGTTTTTATGCCTTTAGTTAATCTGCATGTTATAGTTGTAAATTATAAACAATTTAAAAGTTGTTTAAGTGCGGCTAAGTCTACTTTTTTTAACCATAGCAGCCATATTTGAAACTGAGCAACATATGGGATTTGTTGCCAACCTAGAGAAACTAAGATTCTCAACACAATGTAACGTCTTCGTTTCTTATTGCGAATTAAATTATGCTTAATCCATTCTGGAATTATCATTTAAATTATTAAATTATCCCATATACTGACTCAGCATGGCGTCCACAAAAATTAAGTCAGTTTCTAATTAACTCAGTTCACGCTTACCACGACTTTTTGCCGAGTGAGACCAAAAGTAAACGTTTAGTTTTGTGCACCGAAAAACCCGCCTTCTTGTCCAATAGCCGAATTTCTTGTTTTTGCGTAGAAACTGTAATTTTAATTGTAAAAAAAAAAAAAAATAATTGTTTTAACTGCATTTGATGTTTTATGTTTTTCTATAGCTTTCAATTTTTAATATAGATATTTTGAGCTTTTATGTATTTTTGCCTTGTCGCGAAGTGAGAACTAAATTAATTGAATGAGAAATATATGTCTTATGAAATTCGAGGAAATAAGTTTAAATAAAAGGCAGGAAAAAGTGCGCATAATTTAATATTCCGTACAAGGCAGTCATGTGGTGACTGATTTTTTGTTTTACAAGAAGCAGAATATTTCCACGAATTTTTCATTTACTTATTTTATATACTATTTAATTAAAAAAAATTCATTGTGAAAACCTTTCACCATGTTAGAATGTAGTCTGGAGTTTTGTGATTGCCTTTTAAATGAGCTTATGATGCATTCCATGTTTCTAACATATGTTATTGGTAATGCGCGGAACGTATGTTAGACAGAAATATTTCATTCGTTTTTACAGCTTCGCTACGTTGGAAAACATACTAAATTTTGCTTGTATTAGTCCGAAGCATATATAGATAACGAAAGAGGAAGCTTAAATCTAGAGAGAGAGAGAGAGGGGAGGGTTATGCACTAGGTTCAATAATATGTGGTACTGGAAACATGCTTTATTAATTATAATAATAAAACATGTTTAGTGTACTTTAATTCACATCAGTTAAAAATGCTATTAACAAATAAAATAAAGATTTAGTCTACCGTTTTAATCTGAATTTAAGCAGCACTTTCTATTCAAATTTTTAAGACTTAAACTTAGGGTAGGAATTACATTCAAAAAGAATAATTTAGCATCTTATGACTGAAAAAGGCTCACCACAAACTCGGTAATGTGAAGAACAGAAATGAAACCCTAATAAATCTGATTTTAAATATTTACTTATCACACAGCGGTAAACGATTGTTTCTGTGACTAATCTCATTTGTGTGATCTAATCACACAAGCTCATGAATTTAATCTCGGCAAGGAATACAAGAAAGTGTCTGTTATTGGCAAAACTGCTGATCAAATGCGGTAAAGTCATATGTTACAAACGGGGGTTGAGGAAAAAGGAGACATTGCCCGCTTAGGAGTCGTGGAAAACTGTGGGGGTCGTTTATACATCTTCTAAGGATTTTAAGGATTCTAAGGATTTTAAGGATTCTAAGGATTTTTACTAACGTTTATTTTATTTTAAAACTTTGCTATCACTCTTATTTTCCATTTCCGGCCAGAATAAGAGTGGAAGAGAATTCTTTATGCAAATGAGGTTGTAAACTGTAGAAGTATTTTATTTAAGACATGACTTTTAGCCAAGAGGGAGAGAGATTTCTCGCTGCCTTTCCCACGCGTGTGCTTTTCATTGTCTGCCTTTGAGGCTAGAACTTAGTTCTCGCTGATATTTGAAGATGTATTGTAGTTTTTACATTCCGCTCACTACATACGTAGTTTTAAAAGGCCAATCTTCGCGTTACTACTCTCTGTAAAGCATCTAAGTTTAGTTCTATTTAGTTAAATTAGTTTATTTCTTATTTTATACATTTTAGACCTAAGTACCGCTTTCTATATCCCGATGTGCGGAAATGGCTGTACGCTGTGAGAATAAAGGGTAAATTTAACCATTCTTATCTTTCTTTCATTTTGTACACACGCACGAACATAGTTTTGAGTTCTGACTCAGAATTCCAGTTATGTTTGCAAAATCAAGTAAAAGGAACAGTAGTCCTGACAATCTAGCTTCTCTGCATTCAATTTTATAAAAACAAATTGAATTCTTTGAATGAATCCAATTTTGTAGAATAAAAAGGGATTATTGAGCAATAAACTGTAAGGCAAACAACATCTTTTTTTTAAAAGTATAGGAGTAAAAAGACACATATTTGTTACATCAAGGAATATGTAGCGTAAATATTGTGTTTTGTATTTCGGGTTACGAACGCACGTTACATGTATCTGAATATCTGAGAAAATTGTCTTAACACAAATGGCTTTCAACCTTTTAACGTCTAAGGACCGTTTACCAAATTACAAATACATTGTGGTCGCTGCTTTTTGTGACCTGCTTTTTTCTAAAATTATTTTTATTCGGGACTTATGAATTAAATAGCGCAAACTAGACTGCAGAAAATTTTTAAGAATGAAATTAACAATACTGAAAAATACATTATTGATGCAGTTTCTGGTGATATACGTATTCGTTAATATGGAATTCTTATTATATATATGTATATAAGTACATATATATAAACGGAATAAAATGTGGAACAAGGTATAAAATCTCAAAGAAAAGATCTTAAATATACAATGTCCATAAGTGTAAATACATTTATGTAATATCAATGTAAATGGTTAGTTACATTTTGGAGCAATTAGAAATTTTTAAATTACATACATATCTATACAACATTTTATAAGTATATGTAAAATATAGCAATATTTTAAATGAGTTTTAAAAAACAATTAGAAAACGAAAATAAAACCTAGACATAAATTTGAGCAATGTGCTGCAAAATTTTGAAAATAATAAATCAAAATCTCAAAAATCGGAAACGAAAAAGAAAATACCACATTAAATATTTGAAGGCCAAACCCATTGTCTCCGTGTAACATATTAAGCTGGAAAAACACAGATTAAAGAAAAATACCAATTTGAAAACAAAAGGTTTATTTCAAAAGAGAAAAAATTATGATAAACGGCAAAATAGTGCATGTTATTACTAAAACATAGCCTCATCATTAAAACAAAAAAATTTCTTTCACTCATCTAAGATACAGAGCAGTCCAGAAAACAAAAGACAAAACTTACTCACTTACTTACGTGGGTAGTGTGATGATGAATCGAAATCAATGCTGATGCATGGGAAATAAAAACTCGGAGTTGATTCATCTTATTATATCTACAATACAACATAATACAATTATACTAAAATATGTACAGTATAACAATTTCCGGGACATATTATTGTCCCCTAAAGTTTTATAATATCTCAATCCGTTCAGGTCACGAGGGCCCAAAGCGGAGAACCCCTTTTTTCCTTAGTTCGATGACAGCCAACGCCATCTGTTCCTCGCACATGAAATGAAGAGGAAATTTATTTTTAATGTTTGTAAGATACTAATCAGTTTCACAACACTCCCACCTCTTTGATTTTCAGAAGCAAAATCAAAAATCAAATAATAGTATCCTTAGTACAGGAATACACTTCTAGAGGGCACAGTTTATGCACAGGGCGAAACAGTATGCCATTTCTAGTTTTCACTTTTGCAACTCTTACACGTCCATCTCTGCTTGTACAAAGTTCTTGGACACGAACCATTGGCCAGTTGACTCTTAAGGTTCTCACAACCTATTAGCACGATATCTCCAACTTTTAATTCACAGTCCTTTTGTCCATGCTTTTGTACTAACTGTCCAAAATACTCCTTGCGGAAACGACTTCGAAATTGTTCTCGAAGCTCCAGGCAGAAACGCTGACGAGCCAAGAGTTTATTTCGATCTAAGGTATCCAAATCTGCTGTACTTGAAACCTTAATGTCCTGTAAGAACATGGAAGGCGTTAATGGTAAAGATCCTCAGAGTCATCCTTATGAGTCATTTGACACATAAGTGGTCGACAGTTTATTACGGCTTCGACATCACAGATCGTGTTGAGTGACTCTTCGTAATTGAATGCAGCTTGTCCTAAGACTCTCACAATCAAATTCTTGGTTGTGCGGATTAGACTCTCCTACCATCCGCTCCACCAAGCAGCAATGGGCGGAATGAACTTCCAAGTGATGAGATGCAAAGTTTCTTGAGCAATTACCTTTACCCAGTCGACATTTTTGGCAATGCAGATGTACCGACAAATTTTGTGCCGTTGTCTAAGTAAACAAGAGTCGATGGCTGACCTCTTCTGGCTATGAACCGACGAAACGCTTGAATGAAGCATTCGGTACTTACGGATGTCACTAGCTCCAAATGTACACATCGATACACAGCACATGTAAACAGTACTACCCAGGCATTGTTTTTATTTTTGAGAATCAGACGGCCACATAAATCTATGCCGGCAACTTCAAATGTGAAAGCATCTCGAACTCTGTCTAATGGTAATTGAATGGGTGCAGTTGCTGGAGGTTTAGCTGAAAATCGTTTACAACGGAAGCACTATTTCGCTACCGATCTAATTCGGCGTCTGGCACCAATGATCCAGAATTCTTCTCTAATTATAACAGTTAATGCTTGTACGCCGGCATGAGAACGCCTTAAATAGTAATTTCTAATTAAACAGTCAACAATATAATGCTTAGAAGGTAATAAAATCGAGTACCGGAATACATAAGTATCATCTCGTTCGGTGATTTTTGTTTTTACTCTTCTTAAGCTTCTCTAATCTCGTACGGTCAAAAGACCATTGATGGAGTCTCCAGTCTCTGGAAAACTCTCCCCCTAAACAAGTGAAAGAAGTGTGATTTTAGATTCCTGTATCTCGGAAGCAGACAGGAAAGGCTCTTTATTTACAATTTTTGATAAATCTCTTTATCCAACCTAAAACTCTTAACATTTTCGAAAATTTAGAGAACTTCTCACACCACTTAACTTTATTCGCTTTTGTAGTTATACTAAGATTTATATTTAAATTTATGCCTTTCCTGCGCTCTGAAAAAACTAAAGTTTCTAAATAACCTCTAATAACTTAACCTCTAAATTTGACCAGCTATCTCTAGGGACTTTGAGCCAAACAGGCCATCTCTACCAATTTAATTCGGAAAACTGAAGAGGGGAACAACCACGAGAAGGTTAATCAGTAGTTTAAAAAAGAATGACCCGGTACATATGACCACTGATTTGCTTTAGTGAAAGTCCAAATTTTCTTCACGCGATTGCCCATTTCTTTGAATCCAAGATATGGCCGTGGTGGAAATCGATACAAAAATATTTTGGGATGTCATCTAATGTAAGAGCTTCTGTCACGTATTTGGAAAGACGCACGCCCAAAAGACATGCCATAAGTTCTAGACGGGGAATAGTAAGTTCTTTTAAGGGTGCGACTCTTGACTTAAGTACTACAAAACTAACTAATGTTTCTTCTTTAGTTTCACATCTCAAAAATATTACTGCGACATAAACATGCTGGCTAGCATCACAAAATACATGAAGTGTCCAGGAACTTCTATCTCCAAAACCTATACGTCGCGGTATTCTCAAAATATTCAAAATTTGTAATTTATTATACCACCTGGAAAATTTACTTTTGATACTATCTGGTAATGGAGTATCCTAGTCTGCTTTTATCGCCCAAATTTCCTGTAGCAGTAACTTTGCAAGCAATAAAACAGGTATCAAGAAACCTAAAGGATCCAACATGGTCTGCGTTAATGACAAAACCTCTCTTTAAACAAATTGTCCGAAACCAATACAGTCTTTATTTCAATATAAAGGTTATCTTCTTTTCTGTCTCACATAATCCCTAAAACTGGTACAGAATTCTCCGTTGTGGACTCAGTGCACAAAGCACTTTGGGTTAATTCCACATCTTTTTCTACAGTCCATTTTTCTTCACCTAATTATTTCAGTCGAATATTTTACAAAATTCACAAGCTCCTTCTCGTTATCAACAGAAGTCACACAATTATCAATATAAAAGGATTTATTTAATGTCTGACCAATAGAACTTTGTTCCTTTGGTACTTGCGCCAAATGAACTAAAATAACCGCCCCTAATAGAAAAGGGCTAGACTTTACTCCCAAAACTACCCTTGTAAGGCGGAAAACCTTCAGCACATTATCTTTCTCCCACCATAAAAATCTTAAAAGTCCCTATCCTCTTTCCTTAATTCAATCTGTAAAAATGCACGCCGGATATCATAAGTTACGCCAATGCATTTTTTCTAAATCTTAACAAAATTGAAGGGACTTCTTCTATTAAATTCGGTCCTTTTACTAAGTAATCATTAAGGGAGCGCGATCCATTAACTTTACATGATATGTCAAAAACAGGTCTTATCTTAGTCGAGACACTGCCTGGTTTAAATACTCCGTGATGCGGTAAAAAGTGCCCCTTAGAATTCAGTTCATCGTCTGGTACTATTTCAATTACACCCTCCTCCATCCATTCATTAAAAATTCTATCATAGTTTTCATATTTATGTAAAGACTTGAGTTTTCGGGTAACACTAAACAATCTTTTTTCTGCTACACGATGATTTGAGGGCATTTCTGCGTTATATACAAACCAAGGTAATCCGACACAATAACGACCATCTTCGTTTCTGGAAAGAGAATTTAAAAATTGTTCGTGGGCAATTTCTTCCTCAGCAGCATTAGTTGAATTCTGATGAGCATCCATTATTCCTATCATTTCTAGGCTCCAAAGACGGAGATTTTAAAGTCGTTGCCCATTAAACTTGCACACAAAATGGAAGCATCTTTATCTTTGTGATTAACAAATTCCTCCGATGCACGACAAACTGTCCAACCAAGTTTCGTACAAACTGCTGTTAGTCCTCTTTTTAATTCTTTTACTGATCTCGTGAGAATTTTCCCATAAATATCACTACCGATCAGCATTTCTATTTTTGGACAATCTGCTCCCGTGTCCGACAACCAAATGTTGTTTCGTTTTAATTCGTTTAACATCGGACCATTAGGTACCCGAGGTATATCTCCACATATTATGTCTTGATCTAAACATTCAGATTCTAGATCTGAATAATTACGCGGACTGACTGAACATAATTTTACCCGATATTTCTTATACAACTTTGGTTCTGTTCTGGTACCTCCAAATAAAGTAAGCGCAACATTTTCTTTGGAGACGATTGGTAACCCCAATTCAGTGGCTAATGATTTCAAAATGTACGATTTCTGGGAACCACAATCTAAGAGTACTCTAATATCTTTATGCTTTTTGACACCAGGTACTCTTACGCATAAAGTTATTAAAGCTATGTCAGCGGTACAAGTTTGCTTGACTGTAGCCGTGTGTATGTTGTCTATTTCTGATTTTTCTGTTGGAGGTTCAGTTTCATTATTAATTTCTGGACACAAAATAACTGTGATTTACCACAAGCAAAACATCTAACAAACTGTTTACAGAACTTTGCCCTATGATTTGGTTCAAGCATTTTAAACAAAATTTTTTCTCTTTAACTTTAGAAATCCTTTCATTAAGAGATAATGAACGTGCATCGTAACAATTTTTACTATCATGCATTTTACCACAAAAAATACAAGCATGTTCTTCAGTTGTAAGAAAACCTGTGGCAGTGGGAACATTAGCCCATTTCTTAAATTTAAACTTACTTTTTGTTTCCCTCCTTGCTTTATCATGATATCCTTCTTTACGACTAACACTTGTCGAGTCCATTACGCGCCAATTTTAATCTCTCCTCACCCTCCACTTCAGCCTTTAAAAATTTCATTAAGTTGGTAAGGGGAGAAAGATCAATTCCTTCAAGCTGGTTAAAGAGCGAACTTTTTAGTCACGCCTTCAAAACATCCTCCGTGAGATACGATTCCATCATCGGAAATAGCCACGATGTGTTTTCGCTCGATTTAAGACCTAAAGATTCTAAGGCTCTGAACTGAGCTTTAATTTTATCATACAGTTTATCAAGAGGTAATTTATTCTTGTGATCTCCCTTCACATTAGAAACAATTAATTTAATAGGTTCCCTAACATACACGTCTACTAATAATTCAGGTTTCCCAAAACGTTCCTTCAAAGCTAAAACAGCTTTATCATAATTTTCCGAAGTCACCGGACAGCTTTCAATAAATTATTTAGCCTGTGATCCGGGCTTCATTCACTGAATGAAATAGGAAAATTTGTTACTTTCATATAAATCAGGGTCAGTGGGAATTTTCTCAAACTGTGACCGAAACGGTAGCCACTTTATCAATTCCCCATCAAAAAGTTCGATTTTCAGAAGTCTATACTGTTTAATCTTACTACAACAAATACCAGCACCATCACTTGGTCTCGTTTTTAAATTGATTTCATCTGAAAATTGTAATTTTTCATTAATTTGCCAAGTTAGTGTTATGAAATCATCAGAATACACCTCGCGACTTTCGATTTCTTTAGTAACATCATCCTTTAAAGTGTTCTTGTCTTCAGTTAACAAATCAAGAATTTTATCATCTAGATTTTTTATATCTGAATATACATTCCGTAGTTTAGTAAGTTTATCTCGTACTAAATCTACAGAAAAATCTTTTACGAACTCGGTTTTTAAAATATTAGCAGTTTTTGCAAAAGAAGTGCGTAAACCTGACCGTTTAAGTTGCAGAGCCTTTAAAGTTTCCATAGTTAACTTTCAAAATAAAACAAAATTCTTTACAAAATAGTTTCGATTTCAAACTTAATTATACTCTAAGACATCAAAAACTGTCTATAACCCTTAAAATAATTTTTTAAAGTTTATTTCTTAAAGTCTTGTCGCGGACGCCAGTTTATGTTATTACTAAAGCCTCATCATTAAAATAAAAACATTTCTTTCACTCGCCCAAGATACAGAGCAGTCCAGAAAAAAACAGACAAACCTTACTTACTTAGCTGGAATGTGTGATGATGAATTGAAATCAATGCTGATGCATGGGAAACAAAAACTCGAAGTTCATTCATTGTATTATATTAAATCTACACTACAACATAATACAATTATACTGTACGCCACGGAGCAGGCTTCCGTCCTAGAAATCCATGCGGAATGATGCCTGTTCTGTGGAAGAATCTCAGGGTAGGACCGACAGACGTAAATTTATTCATTGTCACTGAAGAGTTTCATAGACAGGATACGTTATTGTTGCTTAGTCACCTTGCATAGGAATGCTACGATTATTCGTGGGAGGGGATTACTTTAGACAATAATATGCCTTCGTGTGTGAATCACTAAATGAGTCCATAGTCATAGTAAAAGTAGAAGTGGAGAGTCCAATGTACTAGGAAAATACCATAGCGCCTTTGTGAATATTTCCGTGGAATTATTCCTGAGAATAATGCACAATGATCTGACGTTATTAAACCGTTATACTATTACGCATAGCTATCACATAACGTACTTACCCAGGGTAAATAATAGGTGGCCCCCTACACTTATACCTAACCTAACCTATCACATAACGTGGTTACTGCACATAGACTATACACATTATCAATGGCTTTTCCATGGGGATACATGCCACAGTTATTAACAAACTAATATGGATAGCCTCAGTAAAACTTTAGATTATAACAGATAATAGAAGACTTACACTGAATATCTAAGTACCGCCATGTTTGAACATAACTGCACAATGTGAGAGCGGTATAGAGTATAACTATACACACATTCGGTATACATAGTACACTCACTTCCAAAAGTTAAGCACGAAGATGTAAACTGAAAAAAAATCAACAAATGCTGCTTTGATTGACACAAAATTCGGCAGGAAAGTAGCATATATATTTATGCATAAAACAAAATTAATAATAATATACAGAAATGAAACAATATTAAATTTTTTAAGTTATCAGATAATGTAATACTGGGGACTTAAACAGAATTATGTATAAAGTGAAAATAAACAGCATAAAATGAAAAAAAAGACATTAATAGGGTATGTGATCCCCCATTATTTGTATACAAGGTTTACACCTTGTGACCATGCTTTCAATTAGGTGGTCAACCACCGCAGAATTAAGCAATCGCCATTCTTCTTGTAGAGCACTTTCCAGCTCAATAAGAGTGGCTGGAGGTGGGAAACACGAAGATTTTACAATAGTAGTCGTCGACGATGTCAGCTCTATGGGGACGTTTGTTATCGTCCATTAAAACAAAAGTAGGGCCATCTGCTGCAGCGTACAATCTCACAATGGGTTCTAGAACTTCATCTAGATAACAGACAGCCGTCAACGAACCCCGTTTAAAGATGTGCAGGTCAGTGCAGTATCCTAATGGAATTCCTGCCCACACCATAATGCTTCCGCCTCGGACGGCGTGATGTTCGGTGATGTCTTAGGACTGACTGAGTGTTCGTTGTTCACGCCATATCCTTATATGCTTGTCGTTTGGCTCTAGAGCAAATCTTGACTCATCAGTAAACATGACATTGCCCCAGTCAGACACATTCCAATTGATATGTTCCCGGCACCAATGTAATCGTGCCCCTCTTGATTGGACGGATAGCGGAACACAAACTCGAGGTACCCGGGTGTACAGTCCACTCATATGTAAACTTCGGCGTACAGTAGCTGCAGATATCGCCTTACCAATGGACGCTGTAACCATAGATGTCACACATGTGGAGATCGCTCTGCGATTCCGCTTGGCTAGAATAGCAATACGTCGATCTTCCGCGCGGGTTGTAACCCTTGGACGACCGGCACGGGCCTTCGGACAACTGTCTGTGTGGTTAGGAATTGTTTCCATAAACGTGAAATTACAGAATGATGAACACCGAAGAAAAGAGCAACATCTGTGATCGACTGTCCTGCTTCAATGCGCCCCACAGCCCGCCAGGGCTCAGAATCTTCCATTCGTCTTCTGGAAGTCATAGAAACACATATGTCTTGAAAACAAATTGTACGAAAGTTTTAAACACCTTCTATCAGCACTTACAATCAAGTTCTGCAACCGTTCATAAAGCTGGCTTCTTATAAGACTGCCTTTTTTGCATATTTTTTGACATGAAAGCGCGATTGGCTGTTACCCAATATATTTGCATACTTTCATCTACCTCTTCAGCGAATTGTATCCGTTTCAATTCTGATTGGCTTCCGGAAATTAGCATTTTCCTCTCCGTGCTTAACTTTTGGAAGTGAGTGTATAAAACAGTACATAAGAAGACTTAAACCAACTATCTAAACACTGACTTCCTATAACATAGCAGGGTTACTGTGCATATATTGCATGCATTACCAATGGCCTCTTCATGGGGATACTTGCCACAGTTATTAAAGAATAAATATGAGTAACCTCAGTAATACTTTAGGTTATAACAGAGAATAAAAGACTTAAGCTAAAGTATGAACTTAAGTACCTAAATACAGACATGTATGAACATAATTGTATAGTATATGAACAATATATAGTATAACAATATACACATTCGGGTATGCTTAGTATAAAAACCGTACATAAACAGAATATAAGTACTGATGGTTGTATGTAATCATCATTACCAATACTACTGAACACGGTATAATGAAAAAAAAATTTACAAAAACACAATAATAATTTTACAATAGTAAGATACAACGACTGTAGGATGAAAACTGAATGAATTATTTAGAATATACGCTCATGTATGTGTATATTAACAGTAGTGTGTACTGCAGTACTGAAATAAATTGATTAATTTACAGCGTGCACCTTCATGCCTCA
>KK120624.1:99826-140103 GCA_000611955.2 Stegodyphus mimosarum
CAGTATGATTCTGGAGGTTTGGACAGGTGGTATCTCTTTGTAAACTCGCAGGAGAATGCGTAGTGGTCAGGATTGCCTTGCTGTCCACACTCTCATGTATGCTTTCAGCGATTCCAAAACAGAGCAGATACGTAGGGAATGAGCCGTGGCCAGTGCGGAAAGTAGTTAGCGCTGGTGAAAATCAAGGTACATCTGTCGAAACGTGCGGTAGGGAACGAAGAGTACGTCTTCCGGTGGTTGATTCATTCCATCTGGTTTGCTATTTGTAAAATATATACATTATAACAATTTCCGGAACATGTCACTATCCCCTAGTTTTATAACATCTCAATCCGTTCAGGTTACGAAAGCCCAAAGCGGAGAACCCCCTTTTTTCCCTAGTTCGATGACAGCCAATGAAGAGGAGATTTATTTTTAATGTTTGTAAAATACTAATCAGTTTCACAACAGTGCAGATTAAAACAACTAAAAAAAGTTCCATTAATCCACTTCTTTGTTTAACGCTTCAAACAGAAATTCTCAAGAAAAAAGTGTTTTGAAGCCAAGTGGATTAACGAGTAAAGAGAAACATGCTTCGTTGAAATGAATTCATTGAGATTTAAAACCGTCTTAAACTCATCCAACCTTCTTTACAAACGCAATTTAATTTAATAGCCTCATAAAATAGTTCATATAAATAAATAAATATATATATATATATAAGTTAAAAACTGTATTTTAAATATATTTAAAAAATGGTTTGGTCTTATTTATTTGAATATAGCAAAGCACTCGACAGTTTAAAAAAATTATAGATTATTTAGAATCCGAAGTACTAAAGTGATTGCAGCGCAGGGCAAACATTGCGCATGTATAGGTAAAGCGACGTTTAATATGGAGATAATGAGCGAGGTGCAAAAATCTATATTCTTTATAGTTCGAGCTATACAAGTTCGAGCTCTGTACAAGCTTCGGTAATTTTAGGAACCGACATTTTAAAAACAGCGGGAGCCCAAATTAATTTGTAGGAAGAGAGGCTGCAATTGCATATGAATCCGATGGACGTGAAAGCTGTGGAACAACCTGAGTTGAACCGGGATCATGTGAAAACCGAACACAGAAGAAAATTACAAGAACTGGTAAGAAGGATTTTTGATTTGCTTTCTGAAAGGCCTAGCCTCGCTCAAATAGCGCATCATGAAATTAAGTTAAAAATGAAGAGCCCATGAAGGCCAGGCCATATAGATAAGACCGCGTAAAGGAACATTCAATTGAGGAGCATATTCAGCGCATGTTCAAAAATAAAATTATTAAACCGATAAGTAGCCGTTATGCCAGCTCAGTAGTACTTTGCAGAAAAAATAAATGATCTGCCTCCCTCAAATTTGAAAACCTGGAGGCTAGCAGTTGATTATAGAAAGCTAAACAATTTAACTAAGTACCCTGTTTACCCCCTGCCTATCATTGAGGAAGTGATACGAAACATTAAGTCAACTGAGTACATGAGCAGGATAGATTATATCAGGGTACTTTCAAATAACGATGAAAACCGAGGATATGTCAAAAACAGCATTTATCACGAAATCAGGCACTTATGCTTTTCTCAGAATGCCTTTCGGCTTATGTGGAGCCCCGGCGACTTTCCAGCGAACGATGGATATCATTTTAAGACCTGTCCTCGGTAAATCCTCGTTTATTTAGCTCGACGACATTTTTGTCTCAAGCGAAAGCATTGAGGCACACATTAAAGATTTAAATGAAGTTTTTACATTATTAAAGTATGCAGGCCTACAAATAAATGCTAGTAAGCGTTAATTCGCAGCAGAAGAGCTCAAGTATTTAGGAAATAAGATTTCAAAACGGGGAATTGAAACGGAGGATTCGAAAGTAATCGCAATAAAAGATTACCCACCGCTCAACATGGCGAAAAAACTTTCTTCTCTCTTAGGCATGTGTTCTTATTATAAAACCTTTACAAAAGACTTTGCACAGATAGCCAAACCGCTGTTACAACTGAAAAGAAAAAAAGCTTGATGGACAGCTGAGGCTAACACCGCTTTCGAGAGACTAAAAACTGCGTTAATTCAAGCGCCGGTTTTAAAATTCCCGGAGAGGGACGAAAATTTCG
This sequence comes from Stegodyphus mimosarum, assembly GCA_000611955.2. Classification (NCBI taxonomy): domain Eukaryota; kingdom Metazoa; phylum Arthropoda; class Arachnida; order Araneae; family Eresidae; genus Stegodyphus; species Stegodyphus mimosarum. Next base: position 101,934 of record KK120624.1, read on the forward strand.
GCTTAGGCTTCAGATTTTGCTATTGGTGCCGTTTTAACCCAGAATAAGCAGACCGTGACGAATTTTTCAAAAACCTTAAACTAAACATGTAATTACACGGCAACGGAAAGAGAAACTTTGGCCATACTTTTAGCAGATGCAGAAGTTTAGAGTTTATTTCGGTAAGGCACTGACAGTCGTGTATTCAGATCAGGCTGCCGTGAGTCGACTATACTTCGGTAAAAAATTTATTGCCACATTTGATAAGATGGGCATTAAAATTGCAAGAGTTTAATTTTATAAACACGCACCGGGAAAGGAGAATATGTAGCAGACGCTTTGTCCCGAATAAAATTAGACGACGAACGAAAAGAAATAAAATGTGCTATATCAACATAAAAAATATTAGATTCCCGGGAAACAATTATTTCTGAATTAAAAACTGATCCAGAGTATAAGCATATTTATGCACACTTGCAAGATCCGGATAATCTTGAACATCCGGATAATCTTGAACATCCGGATATGGTGGCCATAAGGAATAGAGCAGCAAATTATGAAACAGTCGATAAATTATTATTTTATACTAAAACAACAAATGAGAATAGCGAAATAAGGCCAGTTATTCCAGCCTGGTTACGACCTAGTATTTTAGAGGAATTACACGATGTTCCAAATGTCAGACATCTAGGAATTCGGAAAACGGTACAAAGAGTGCGAGTGGCGGTTTTTTTCCAGCAACTTCAAAGAGTAGTAAAGTCTTCAAAGAGTATGTCAGGTCCTGCCATACATGCCACTTAGTTAATGATGTAAATTATTGCCCGGCCAGGTTTCTAAAAATTATAAGAGCTACTTTTCCGAATGAAATAATTGGGATAGACTTATTGGGCGTTTCCAAAAAGTGAAACTAATGGAAATAGATATTGATTAGCTATCGTCGATCATTTCTCAAAGTGGGTAGAAATAGTTTCCCCTTAAAAGAGCCTCAGCGAAAATTGTAGCCGGTTCGTTTCTAAATAAATGCATTCTAAAATACGACGCAACACTTAGGGTAATGTCTGATAGCGGCCTTCAATTTATTAGACTAATTTTCGAGGAGCTATGTGCAGGGCTTGGCATCCCCTACCTTAAGATGGTCTTACTGACCACAGTCTAATATCGCCGAGCACGTAAACAGGAACATAGTTAAAATCATACGGAGTTATGTAAATACGTATCACCGGCGCTGGTGTATGACTGTGTAAATGAACTGGCGTATGCCCTCAGAACGGCCAAGCATGATACCACGGGAAAGACCTCTTGTGAATTATTTTAAGGGAGGAAAATAATTACCCCAATGGACAAACTGTTCTTTGTCCAGAAAAGGGAGGCAGAATTTAAACAAAATGATATTCAGAAGTTAATTAACGATGCTATTAAGAATTCAGACGTAGCAAGGGAAAAGCAGAAACTTTATTACAACAAGAAAAGAAGAGACTTTAATTTTAAAATAGGAGATAAAGTCCTTAAAAGGAAACATGCATTGTCTTGCGCCCCACTAGATAAAGTACCAAAATTTACCCCAGATTTTGAAGGCCTCAAGATGATAGAACGTATTTGTGGTTCAGTTTTATACTTAAAAGGAAGTAAAGAAGGCAATATTACTGGTAATATTATGATCGTAATGAGATGGCTATTTTTAAAGATATTTTACAGAAAGCATCAAACACAGAGGAAGGGCCCTCAACATCAAAAATGGTTCTGCCAGGAAAGAATCCAAAGTCGAGGAGCCAGAATGGGGGAAAAAACGTCGACTTGATGAGCCAAGACGTATGAAACGGAAGTTGGAACTAGCGCAAGAGAAGAACAAGTCTCGGAGAAAAGAAGGGGAAAACTGAACCCTGCACAAGATCGACCAAGAGTCGAATGGAGAGGAAAAGGCAACTAAGACATAAGAGCTCACGAAGCCAACCACGAAAAAAAAAAAAGAAGGCAAGGAAAAGATAACAACGCAAGTCCCACAGAGGAAACGCCGTTTAGAAGAGGAGCCAGTGAGAAGAAATTCCTGAAAAACAAAGGGGATTCCAACAGTGATCAGCCAAGAAATCTTCGGCCAGTCCAGGGAGGTTCGGTGGCAATAGCCGGCAAGCGTTCAACTCAGTCGAAAGCGGATCAATGGCAGAAGAAAACAGCGTGGGACAAAGGTTTGAAGAGGAAACAGCCGGTGACGAAGCCGGCCAGAGCAATGGAAGTGGCTAGCCCCGGCAGAGAATCCGAGTTAGATAGCTGAACCAAGTCCTTTTTTGGGAGAAATTCATAAACAAGAAGATGACGGAATATGTCAAGCAAAAGATAAGTCAAAATTATTCTATTTAAAATTATTTTCAAACTAGTACGAAATGTTAACTTTGGTCTTATAGACTTTTATAGGTGTAATTTAAAGAAAACAAACTTTATCGTTACTCAAACTTTTAAGAATTTGTTGCATGTAATTAATGTGAGATTATTTTCAGTTGAGTAAAGTTTGTTTATGTAAGAATGTTTGATTTCTTAAATAGTTAAACAATTTTGCATGCTTGAAATATGTGCTTTGAATGAAAGAGTAGTCGAAGTTTCTTGTGAATTGTACTAAAAAAAAGTAAAATTTAATTGAGATTGACTGTAAAGTGTTAGCTTTCCACCAGTCCATACTGTATATTAATTTTCACTACCGTTAGCACATCAGGCTGAGATTTGATTGTAAGGTGTCCCTCAAGGTATAGTGAATCTAATTCTAACAAGTAGATGTGGGTTAGTCGGTAGAAGTTGTACTCATTTTACATAAAGGACGCTTGCATTTGCAGAACAAAATACTGGAGAGCAAGGGGGAGTCTTAATAGGGGTAGAAAGACTGAATTGAGCAAATGAATCCCCATGCAGAAAAAGAGTGAACTGTGTAAAATGTTAAAATTAGTGGAATTGTAAATTATGTGAAACAAGTCTAAATAATTTTCCTTCCAGATACCAGGAAAGAGACCAGACCAGAAAATGGAAAAGAAGAATAGTAGATCTTGTGTCACCGTTAGCATCTGTAAATCTTAAATTTAGGCAAAATGGTAGTTAAGATTGTAAAGGTAGACTCTCATTTAGATTTAAGATTTAAATATCTTATCCAGGCTTTTCAAGCTTTGCTATGAAATAGTTAAATTATGGAGAGGGAAGATGTAGGGTTTCCCTTATTTTGCATAATAAATTTATTTTAAGTTTGATACCTTTCCTGAACCTCTCAACTTGTATTTTCAATCTTTGTATTTTCTCGCCAGGATGTAAATCAGGTTAAGTGAAGTGAATATTTAAACGGAAAAACTAAGTTTATTCAGAACGTGTTTTCGTTGCTATCTCGCTGTTAGCCAGTAAGCCTTTGACTGTTTCAGATTATCATCAGGCCTGTTAGGTTTTTGAGAGTCAATCTGTTAAGCGCAAATTCCGGTGATACCTCGGCATTGAGGTGAGGACCGGATAATCCAACTTCATGTTAAGCGCAAATTAACGTGCTAATCCTTGTTTTTCTGCACATGCACATCACTTCTACCGATTTTCGTCTCATTCGGATAACTTCTTCATGCATAGAAAATATTAGAAGGCAAGTACGCTTACACTTGAAACTATGAAAAAGCTGTCGCAAGAAAATAAATAGGCATATGCAGAACAAAAATAACACGAGGAAAATCTCTTTTTTTGATTGATTTATAACAAATCTGTGATTACAGTTCAATTATGTATAAAATGAGACTAGATAATCATGAAATATGATTCTGAGAAGTTATCAAATGATCTTGCTCTAAGCTCTGTTATTTATAATGCACATTACATATGGCCGACAGCTTTGAGGAGTACACATATAAATTGTGCAGGATTCTGTCACCACCATCTTCACTTTAATCATCACCGTTGTCTCAAACCGTCTTGAATGAACCTATTAAGTAGAATAATTTTATTATACTACCTTTTTACTTATTAAGGAGGACATATATAAATTATAATAAATACTTCTTCGTGAAATAAAAAAGTTGTTTACCTCTTCCTCCGATGACGTTTTACTAAAATATGTTTTTAGCAAAATAAATTTATATTTCATCGCTTTAAATACCTAAAGACGCTTCACATAGCGAAATTATTTTCACTACTACTTTATAATCATTCTCGTTCACATTAACAGGAAATGAAATTCCTTCAATCGATGTCTAAACTTTACATACAAAATAGCTCGCTAAAAGTCGCTACAAACATTTCTTCGTCAGTGAAGAAAGTAATTTAATGAATACATTGCATCTAACTACTGACTGCATGATTTTATCTTTAACAAACTGGAACAGTATATTGTTTATAATGCTACAGGGTAAACTAGTATCTTTCTTACTAACACTTTGAAATAGTGATGTCTTAATATATGGATGCTGCAGCCCATTTTTAAAGTATTCCTCATAGAGATAGAACAATATTTAACTTAGAGCCATTATTCATTTAAGAGGGCCCTGTGCCAATGACAGCAGGATTATTAACAAAATATCTTTCACTTGAATAGGAGTAGTTTTATTGCGATTTTAAATATCGGTACTTACAGTCTCCGAACAGCTGCGCATGAAAATGAAGGAAAAAAACTGTAGCTTAGATTGAATAATGACAAAGCCAACTAGCAAATAATAACTTTAAAATGCCTTTAAGCTTTAAGACTTTTAGGACAATTAGGAGCAAAAAAATGAGAAACAAAGGCCTGGATCTTTATTATCATCTTTTAGTATTTATCATTCGCAAGATAAAAGTTAAAAATTTTAAATAGTGTCCGCAATTATTGATAGTTTCAGAATGAATCAGTAATAAAATCTTGATCAACAAAACAAAGAGCAATACAAGCGCTGAATAAACACACGACAAATGTGCACGAAAAAAACAAGTGCGGATGTTTTCAGAAAAGGTTAGTATCATTAAAGCTGTCTCATATATCCTAGCACATGTACAAATGGGAAACAGTTAAAACTTCCAAAGCAGTTGAAAACATAATTTTTAAACAAGTGAAATTCAAATTTTTTCCGATTTCTTTCAAGATCCATAGTTCAGTATATATGTTCACAGTTTCCAGCTCCAACTTCTACACATCCTTCGGTTGAACAGATTACCTACGTGGAATTTTCGCGTTTTTTACTTCCTTGTACGAAGCACTGTTATTACGAAAAATTTCACGTATCATCTTTCATCGAAAATATTCACTTTGACCACTCTCGAAACCATTTAGACGATATTTCTGCATTACGTCTGTACGTATAGAGAGAGTAAAGGACTACTTTTCCAAAACTGATTATAAAATGGGTTCAGGAGGATTTTAATGGGTAATAAGCAGCGCACACTGCATAAAAAAGCACATCCCTTACTTAAAAGTTATACATTATAATGTTATTTTTTTAATACTGACCTGTTTCTTAATGCAGTATTCTACCAGTCATATCCTGTGTTTGTACCCTCAATTTTATGAAAGAATTCTCAATGTTTGCCTATCCAAGTTCCCAAGAGATATCTAGAAATCAGCGAATCAGTCTCATTCTGGCTGATCTATTCTATAACAGTCAGTCATCCATAATAGTTGATACTACCACCAAGTGAAAACGTACACTCATGAGGCCCTATGGAAAGTGTTCCAAGCTTTAGATGGTTAGTGTGCGGGGACAATACCTGTTCGATTCTATAGCGAAATCTCTAGTGTCCCACTTACTTTTACCTGCATGCGGTCAGATGACTAATATACTCTGATGCATACATGCACACTCTTGACGATTCACGGAGTGCTGGTTTGATAATTCTCCAACTGTAAACCCTATAAGACTTATGGAACAATATGCACAGCCAATTAAGTTTCTTGCAGTGATATACAACATTAGAGTTGCAGTAGACTTCTCTACTAATTTCACTCGAAAGTAATTGTTCAGCGGTCACAGTTAAGCAGTCACTTGGAAGAGCTAGATGTTATCAATTTGGTGTCTGATGTTTTGGTAGTTCGATATTATTATTACTAATTTGAGATTCTATATATCTGGCATTTGCTAGGTGAAAATTTGGTTTCTTCAAGATATCTAAAACTTTGTCTCTTTTGACATACCACTGATATCCGCCACACACGCAATTTCAGAGGCGTAGATACAAGCACAGCTAGCATTTTTCACGTGAAACATAATAAAACAGCTTTTGGTCTAGATCATGGAATCAGAAAGAACGACTGCGGTTTTTTTCGTCATGACACTGCTTTATATATTTATCTGCTTAAGGGAAGAAATATTTCTGTAGAATACAAAAGTTCTTCACGATGGGTTTAGAAACTGAGGATTTGCTTAGACTTACAAAACGACACTAGTTCGTAGTCATGTTATGAATAAGGCAAACCATGAAAATACTCATCTAGCCTATTCTTTGGAATTTGACAGTGGGTCGAACTCTCAGTATTCAATGATCTTATACACTCGGACACTGGTGAGTTAAGAATAACTTCCGTCTACTTTCCCCTAACCACGGACATCCAGCCCATGTGAAGAGAACTGAAGCAAAGTCCCCCACACACTGCCCAACGTCCAGTAGTAACAGTGACTTTAGTGCCACTAGCCCAGTCTAAGAAACGGAAAGAGAAGACCAAAAGCAACAGCAGTAAATAAATTTGTACCTGCAAACAGACTAGCCTTTTTCGGTGATCATGACTCTCTCTCAACTTTCCGGACCATACGGGGGCAAGGATTATCAGATATAATAATGATTCCCACATGTATTGCTCCTTATATTCAGGATTGGGCAATCCGAAACACTGCGACTCTCAGCGACCATGGTATCATCACTTTCCAAATAAATATTTTCTCCATGCATCTAAAAAAGGTTACGGAATTGCATATGGCAACCACACAATTCCGGCACCACTATATAGAAACTAAAAATCTTGTGCACCAGCCAAATATATAAATACGACGGTTGATCCCAAAAAAAAAGTTACAAGGGTAATAAAAAATTATTTATAAACAATAAACAGAATATGGAAAAGGGAATTAAGAGGCATACTTGCATATCATTTTTCCACATAATAATCAAATCAATTTAGACATTTATCTGAACGCAGGATCAACTTGTTTAACCTGTCTTTGTAGAAACCATGTCCCTGCTCAATGATCCAATTCTCGGTGGCTGTTTTCATATCACTGTCTAAACTGAACCTCATCCTAAATAAATATTCCTTCAATTTCGAAAAAAGAAAATACTCACCGGGTGCTAAGCCTCGGCTGTATCGGAGATCACCCACATCAGAATTCACAGAACTTACCACATTTACAGCAATCTGGAGTTTGGCGAGTAGTATGGGGTAGACATTGCCATGCAATTGTCTAGGAGCATGACATCATCACTCAACATGCCAGGGCGTTTGTGACAGATGGCTTCACGCAACCTTGCCTAAGTGGTAAAATAACGATCGACAGGCATGGCTACTCTACAAATATTCGATCGAGAAAACAGACGACGGCTCGCACCTCTAAGTGAGACTTTTCTAAACATCTTGGCATTTCAATTGCTGTGATGCGTCTGCTACTTACCCGCAAAACCGTTACTAGACGACTAGTGTCATCTGCCTACACTCTGGTGATGAAAGTATTCCCTCCACAATAATTACTTTTTAAATGCTGATGTTTATAACCTTTTTTTTTGGATTCGCTTTCGTAAGTAGCCAAATATTAAAATAAGTAGACTTCTATATCGACGGTAGAACGTAGCACAATGCACACCTTAAGGTTCAAATATAAAACAACGACAGCGCAAACACTTTACTACCACGAGCTATTACTTCAGATTGAATGCAGATGGCCAACAGTTCAGATGTATTTCATCCTGCAAATATTCGTGCATCCGTCCTCCTTACAGCGAACAGTAACGCCTACGTATTTCACTGCATAATAGATTTCATTTTTAAACGTGATGATGGAATGCACTATACCAATTAGCAGACAATACAAAAAAAAATGCACGACACGACTGGGACAACAAAGCTCGCTCAGAATTCTTTTCGACATCTTCCAAAGTAAAAGGTTACAAGACCTGTTACAACGCTATATACAAGTCCTAGCAATGGGAAAAAAAAGCACCAGAGCCAGATGTCATCGATAATACAATCACATAGATAATGTGCCAGGCCTTTTTTGGATTTACTGCTTGCCTTCCTCAAGACACACATTTTCATCAAGCCACAAAAGGCGCCTTATTCCTGAAAAATGGTAAAGATCATGATCTACCAACTTCCTATCGGGCACTATGTCTCCTCCCTGCCCTATGCAAGGTCCTGAAGAGAGTTATCCTCTCAGCAGTCAGTATCTACATCTGCCTAGAGCATAAGTCCTTTGTAATACAGTATTCGAACATGACACTCAACGAAGCATGCCTTAAAAGAACTTACAGACACCCTAGCAGCACACAAAGAGGAAGATTTGAATTCCGTGTCAATTCTGTAGACATAAATTGTACTTTTGATTCGTTGTGGTGGCCAGATGTGCCTTATAACAATTGGCTGTCCCTGCAGGATTACTGAGTTCGAAGTTAGTTACAGAAAACAGGAAGGTCCTGATTACATTAAATGACACTATAGTGAGAAAGATGTCACACGTTATGTTAAGCATTGCAGAATCTTATTCCGAATACAGCGTTACAAATGTATGAAGGAATAGAAGACACGCAAAATGATGTTCTCCTGGTTATGGCTGACAGATGCAACTAGACACCATCGCTGATTGGGCTAGGCAACACAAGTTGTAGATTTCAGCTAAAAGCCAAAACTCTGACAACAGGTCGCATTAAATCACCACAGCCGAAATCTCAGCCTTAAGACCCTCTGCCTCCCCATTCAGTTAGTCGCCCAACTTAAACGAATCTACAGTAATCGACCCACAATGATGGCTGGTTGATGCTGTTGTACTGTTTTTTAGTTTGAAAAACCGACTTTTGAATGGCACTATCCCATTTCCCATAAGCATAATACTGTTACCGTAACATGTGATCAAATGTGAAATCATATTTTTGACTCGCTCAATATGTAAGCATAATATTGAATTTTTGCCATTTTCGGTGCATTGAATTTCAGTCAAGATAAGCAACATGCATTATTTAAAGCTTTTTATAGACTCTCTGTAAACAAAGAGCTAACTATAATGAAAATATGAAACTTCAAGCCATTTTAACGAACCTCGTCTGTAATAAGAGTTAACCTATAACCGCATAAAATGGATTATTTGTATACCCAATTACATTGCAATCATCGCTTGATCACCGATTCTCAAGCTTAAGCTCAACCCTCTAAATCAAGGAACCTCAACGGGGTCGTCGGTATTGATACCTTGAGGACTGATGAAATTTTAAAGGGGCTCAATGACGATCAAGGGGTCAATAGGCGAATCTACACCGGCAAATTGATCTGCATAATCAAAATCTTCCTGACTACCAAACAAAATTTACCATTTATTACTTATTGATGTACAGCTGTATCATGTAGCAAGAATAATAATATATGCAAAGAACATTTCCTATTTAATTACAAAAGTGCAAACTTAATGTGATTATCCGCTATTGAAAAATATATTGTTATATACATGCCACTTGCAAAATTTTAAAAAAATTTAATGTTCGCTTCCAAGACACGGATAACTAGAATCTGCCATTACGTCTCATAGAATTGCAATCTATCTAATCTTGATATTACATTGCAAGAACTGATTGCACTGAAAGAAAATATTCGAGCGCAAGTCTTACTCAAAGAACATACGTACGCTAAGTTTTAGAATTTTAAAGTCATGCGAGAGAAAAAAATCCGAAACAAAAGTTATCTAAATTATTGACTTTTTCCTCTTTTTACCTAATGGAAGAAGGCTTTAATAAAGTCAATAACTTAATATGGGGGAAAAAAAAAGCAGTTTTTTGAACTAGGTAATTTAAGAATTAAGTTAGCAGTTTTACGGCAAATATTAAACATTTTGCGTAAATATATCAAGCGCAGCCATATTACATTAATTAAAATATGATTTTGTTTCTGAAAACTTGTAACTATTTGTAAAATTAAAAATACAAAAAAGTTAATAAAACATTTATTCAAAATTTTTGGTCACATTCTTACTCTTGTTGTTAAGTTATTAAATCTAAAATGCGGAAAAACATGCAAGGCCATCTATTCCATTCTTTCAAAAGGGGTCGATGTCAAGAAAAGGGTTTGAAAATCCTTGCTCTGAATAAAAAGCTATAACTTTTTGGTTTGATATTTTGTTTCAGGTAATTTTTACTTTGGTGATGTCTTTTTATCTCATTTTTTAACTTCTAAATTAAAGGTGCTAGAAATAAATGAACTATACTCTTTGGCAGATAGACATACTTTCTAGTACAGCTAGAGTTTTCAAGTTGACAGCAAATATAATCACGAGTATTATGTCCGCATATACGCTTTAATAGATGCACACTACTTACTTTGATAGTTTGTTTACGAAATCCGGCGGAACAGATGAAAATGTTGCACAGAATTTCATAACAGCCCGGCTTAAGCAATTGGAAAGACTATTGCCCACTTCTATCATAGTGGAGCATTACTGAATTACAACACAAGAAAATCCTATAATTACAATATAACAGCAGTTACGTATATATGTGTATTAATTAAAATTTATTAGTACGCATTATTTTTGTCACATATAGTACTGTCTTCAGAAAAATAAACTCTACATCTCAGAAATTGACAGGAATTTGAAAACGTTTTCTTCCTGTATATAAAATTCCGGACTTCACAACTATACGTCGGGAGCAAGAGTTGTGCAGGCTGGTGAATTCTGCAGATTTTAAATCACGTTTTTCTGCAGACTGCAGTCTGTTACCAACACTCCATCGCCTCGCCTCCCGTTCCCCCCAAGGAAAACTATTCTGGATACATGACTTCATTGTACGGCCTTTTAAATTGCACACATTTTTTGCTACACATTATTTGAACTTCTTTCCTCGAATTATTCTAAATTAACCGATCTCTCAAGGTAAGTTGAAAATGACAAAATACTGTACACTCGGAAATTAAATATATTGCGGTCAAATTTTATCCCAAGTCTAATAGTTAAATTTGATTATTTGTCCAACTTTTTTTTTTTTTTTTAGTTTGGCATTCCCAAAACATGAATACGTTCGTCATTTAAAACACTTCTGTAATTTTAAGTACATGACCATGACTGATGATTGCGAAAATGAAGCCCGGATGAAAGGGGGGCTGCCTATGTTCTTTTGATTGTGTTGATTGCAATGAAATAGAAAGGTGTCCAACCTAAATATTACAGCAGTCCCATATACAAATTTCAATGTTCTAAGCGCTTTTGAGTTATGCAATATACATATGTTCCTACAAACGTCACGAAAAAATTCATTCTGAATCAAGTTTACAGTGTTTTAGAAGGAAAAAAAGTCCTTTATTCTACCCATACTTACAGAGAGCATGGAAAAAAGAATGGATATTTTCGTGGATAACCGAAATTTTTTCACGATTATACTTCCTTGTACAAGGAATAATAATTTTTAAAAAAATGAAACGACGGCAAGAACTGCCAAGTTTTTTTTTGTTTGTTTGTTCTTGTTTTGCTGCTCTCGACTCTATCGCGTGATGTCTACACTGATTTCTAGCTGTCATTCAGCGCAGTTTATCATTGTATGCAGATTGGTTTTGTCATCTGTTACTGTTCATGCATAACAGTTTCAAAAAGCAAAATATAGAATATTTCAAAAGCAGATGGATGAGCAGTGAAATTTTCAAAGACTGGTTCTTGAAGATATTCACTCCTTCAACAGGTTCAACTCCTGTTTGGAAAAAAAAAAAATTTACCCAGAAAAGATGTTTTATTGCTAGATAATGGTAAAATGCACCCTGATGCTGAGGAACTTCAATATGATGATATTTAAAACAGTATTTCTGCTACCCAATGCCAACCTATAGATCACAGTGTTTTGGAAATTATAAAAAGGAACTATCCCAAGAAGCTACTGTTGCTACACGATAGAAGAAACTGAAGGAGGATAAAACATGACTAAAAAATCGAAATGTATCAATGTAAAGGATGTTGCTTATTGGGCTGCAGGAGCTTGGGCTTATGTAAGAGCTACGATACTAGATGACGAAAAGATGAAACAAAAGAAACATTCTGCAACAACATAACCCTGGTTATGAAAATGTATCTTTGCAAGAAATCGAACATTCTTTGAAGAATGATCAGTGTGAAATAACAGATGAAGAAATTGTTGCTCTTGTCAGTTTCAATGAATATGAAATATAAGATCAGTATTCAGCACTAGCTGTTCAGCCTCACAGAATTTCATATAACAATGGAGTTAAGGGTTTAGCAACTGTAATTAAATATATCTAGCAAAAATCTATAGGAATCGACATATGATGCTGCAAAGCTGGCAAGACTTGACAGCGAAAATAATGGCACCTGTCAAGAAGGCACATTAGGATAAATTTCTTTCAACCATTACAGGATAAAACATATGAAGTACAGTATATAGTATATTTAACTTAAAACAATTCTGTGACTGCAAGTTCATTTTTTCAGTTAATTTCTCCTGCTTTGCTGTAAAAATCATCATTAGGCTTGTAATAATACAAAACAGTTTGGCATTTAATAGTTTTTTTCTTAACACCTCCCCACTTTTGCTCATCTGATGCCTATCCGTTTATGTCATACAATCGAGATTCCACAGCACTGTTTGCATTTCGCTATTTGGATTGCTTGCAAATAAAATAAAATCATTTATCATGAATTCTTTAATAAAAATAGTAATTCTTAATTATCTACATACAGTTAATGTAATAAATAATTGCATCTATATTTTTGGAACATCATTTGTATTGTTGCAACACTTAATATTTTCCTCCACATGTGTGCACATGGTCTTATTACCTGGTATTTTACAAAATTTTGTTTATCTAGAAAATTTGTATACTCTAATGCTAAACTTTCATCGAAAGTAATTTTTGATTCCAAATTATCTCTGAATTTTCATCAAACTGTAATAAATGATAGTTCATTAGTTGCTACTGATATAACAAAAGCGTCATTTTCAGAAATTATCCACTCTAAAATTTTTTCTTCTATTAAAATTTCAAACAAACGCTTAATTTTTTACAGAAACAATTCTGCTTCAGATCATAAGCTGTAATTTCACTTGCAGTTTCAATAAAAATTAGCAGTGTCATATAGTTAGTGGTCTTTTACAGCAAATTTGAGGAAGCCCGATATTCAAGTCTATATTTCTAGAAACTTATGAATACAGTAATTAATTTTAACAAGCATAAAATAATAAAAGGAAAGCAATGTAAGTAAAAGAGAGAATGATGCACAGAGCACACAATGATACGGGAAGTTTTTTGAAAAATGAAAAAGGGCTTTTACAAAAATGCATTGAAACATTCTTATAAAATTACATATGAATCAGCAAAATTACTTTAAAAAATAATTATGTCTTTAAATAAAAGTAAGTATAAATAAAATACTGTTTTGTAATATCCCATCTAAGGCTTTCCCTAAAATGATTCTCTATCTTACTTCTACCATTATGCTCGACATGTACATGCTATCTGAAATTTTAAATCCATTTAAAAAATTTTTATCTTTCACTCTTTTCCTTTTTCATGCCATGAATCTTAACAAATGATGTTCTTAAGCATCTAATCATATCTGCTTTAAGCAGATTGTAAAATAAATGAATTATGTCAAGGCATAGCAATAAAACACTTTGAACTGAGATCTGAAGGAAGCAAAATTCTTTTACAGGGTGAATCTGAACACGTGGGGAAAACTTTACCGAGTTATAGAAAGCATCTTGTACGAGCAATATTAATCATAGAATGTATGGTCGGAATGCAAACAGCGAGCCACTACATGGCATTGTAAATTGTATACAAAGACTTGGCACTCGCACCCAACAGCATTTTTCTACAGTGGATTGCCAAGAGAAGGGCTGGTTATATGAACCACGGAATCTCCAGAATGGATTCGTCAAAGTGATCCCATAGCTTGGCCAACATCACTGGATCTCTCGTGTTTGGACTTTCCTTGGAGCCATATGAAGAGCCTAATCTGCAAATGCCACTTTTGAAACTAATATGCATCTAGTTGCTAGGATCGCTGTTGATTCTCGGGAAATACCTGGTGAGTCAGTCCCTATCCTGCATGTCTGAAGCTCACATTACAGCTGGCAATAGGTCTTTTGAGCATGTACATCAATTAATTCTTATTAATAAAAAGTATCTTCTCCCATTCTTGTAATTCTTTAAATGTGACAGTTACCCTTTAACTCACCATTTGTTTCACGACCATACCACTCTAACAAATATTGCTCATATAGCTGCCTTCTATCACTCCCTAAAGTTTTGCCCACTTGTTCAGATTCATCCTGTATATTTAATATATATTCTAAACAAATTTGAAAAAAAGAATATGTAGAAAGTATTTATTTTAAATGAAATAAATGCAGATTCATGATCTGATCCGTATATAATAAGTACTGCTACAAACGGAGAAGAAGCTAAATAACTTCACTTTATAACCAAAATGTTAGCACTGTACTTTTGTTAAGAAAAATTATTTGAATACACATTAAAAGTTCACCTATCCAGAAAGTTTAAGAAATGTCAGGCACATGGAAACTAAAATACCAGTACCATGCAAGTTAAATTCATGATAAAAAAGAATGCAAGAAATATTTAATAAAGCATAAAAGATGAATCCCTTTTCTCAAGTTTCTTACATGCATTTGTATTACGAATGTTTAAATGAATAACCTACATACTTATACGATACAAATTTTTTAGCTTAGGTTAGATTAGTAAGATTCCACTTCGAATATCAATTTCTATAAATATGTAAATAATTTACGAAATTCAGCCTTTACTTTTACACTTCTCAATGATGAATACTTCAAAATAATTATGTTCTACATTGACAAGTCAAAATATAATGACCATCCCCAAATTTTTCAATGAACTCATCTGGAGGACACGCGATTATGTGGGAATGTCAATTAATTGCTGTTAAGACAAGGAAACGAAGCATTCTTGCACTTTTGTGAATGATGGGAAAGGCTGCTGATTATATGTAAATCTGATACGGGGCAGATTGCACCAGACTCCGAATGAAGTACATCTGAAACTGCATGACTGGTAGGTTGTTCACAATCTGCTTTAGTATTAATGCAAAGTGAATAAAGGACGGTGAAACTAGCAAGACACCAAGGTGTTGGACATCTGCATATCATTAAAGATAAAAGGCATCACAGACTGTCCCACTTGGTATGGAAAATTGGGCACCAGACAGTGGCTCTGCTGACAGTCTAGTACCATCCAAGTATTTCGAAACACAATTCAGCCGACACTGTTGTATATGGAACTGACCAGCAGACAACCCACTCATGTGCCTCTGTTAACCAAGTGCCATTATCAAATCCCAAGCTGAATATTTGAACTCAAAAACTGCATTAAGTGGGCCCTGGAACATTGAGACTGGGCCATTGTTAAGTCGAAAACAGTTCCCTTAATGTCCTGGCCACTTAATTCACCAAATCTGAACTTGACAGAATATATTTCGAGATGTCATCGAGCAGCAGCTCAGAACTCAAACATTATCATCAGAATACTGACTTTGCATGACTGCTACTGCTCAGATATTTGGTACAACCTGTGTCAAATCATCAACCAAGAACTTGTGGCATCCATGCCAAGACGAACTGCAGCTGTTTTAAAGCCAAGTTAGCATTATTGACTCTTTCAGTGCATGGATATTAAATGTGTGGTCTTTGGACGAAAAATAACTTCCCTCCAAAATTCGCAGTTTTAGAAATGCTTCAATTAAAATAAATTTTATGAATATTCGGAGAATTGAGTTTCAAGATTAAGTTCAGGATTTTAAACAAAAGTTATGACAATTATTCTAAGCCAAAAATTTAGAATTGATAATTAAAATAGAAATTTATTTCTATAACTTATAACTATAATGTTTTGCTAATTCTTTACAGATTTAAAAGACGTAAAATTATTCAGACTCCACATTTATTCTACACAGCAGGTTTCTCAGGATTTCCCTTGCATAAAATTAATCATTAGCCAGATCATTTTAAATTTTCACCAAATCATTTCAAAACAGTTGAATAACTTACCTGCTCTAAATAACCTATTAAAAAATGTATGCATGTGGTTTGAAGAATATTGCATAATGTTACAATCAAGAACCTTAAACACTTTCTAACTCAATATTTTGCAATATAACCTTGAATTTACATTATACGCTATTTTAATTAAATTGTAAAAGAGCTTCCTCATATTGAAAACATAAAAGATGTTTCATATGATAATCTGAATCCTTATGGATACCTCATGTTTATTCTTTTCCTATTTACATTAATTTTAAAACTGATGATACATTTTTTTTCTCATAACATAATTGACAAATTCACAGTATGATGAATGTCACATCTAAAGCACTTTTCATAACTATAATTGTATAAATTAGCACTGCAAATTACATAATAATTGCATTCCCCTTCCCCCTCACACATTACCTCAAATGGTAATTCAATATTTGGGAGCTGAGAAAAATCTTCCAATGTAAAAATCACCTTAAAGGAAGGAGAATAGCAAGATTTTGGTATAATCTTTGAATGCAATAAAGCAATTTTCTGAAATCCCAAAAGTATTTTAAAAAATACAAACAACAAAGATAATGCCTCCAAAACCTAACTAAAAGACTTATGGCATTGTAAATACATATACAACAGGAAACCTAGATATAGAAGTAAGTAATCATTGGAAACTGAGACACAGAAGTAAGTTATCACTGGAAACAAACATCAAAGAAAATAATCCAAAGGAATAGAATTTTATTTCTTTGGAATTAGTACAAGTTTTATACCTTTTAAAAAGCCATACAAAAAGGTAAAAATTTAAGGCCATACTGCTAGAATTCTGAGTAGACCACAGGTTTAAAATCAAGAACTAATATTCAAGCATTTAGATGTATGATTTCATAGAAATGTTTCAATTTGCTGGCACTGTTAAAAAAGTTAAAGGAATTTCACAACCAAGGATATCTAAACACAATCATTCTGTTTTCTAAAATATATTTTGTGGTCTATTGAATGGAAAAGAAAGCTGTTTAAAACAAATGTTTTAAGAAATTCTATAACTGGATATAGGAGTCTAAACTGAATATTTACGATAAAAAGTCAGTACAGACATTCTTAAAACTTTTTGCTATATAGTAAATAAAAATTTTAAAAAATAAAAAAAAATCAATCCTTCCAAACTCTGACAAGCAATAAATTGAAAGCTGACTTTCATTAAAAATTTATTTACATGCCCTGCCTTTAGGGGAAGGGAGGGATGCCTTTGTGAAGAACTTTCTAAGGGACATTTATGTTCAGGAATTAATAAATTATTTTACAAAAATAAAAGTAACAAACATACTTCAATCCTTTCAGAACTTTTTTTTACATATAGTGATTGTAGATCATCAGCTATTATCAATCATATATGCTATCATATATAGTATAACTATATATTATAATCATATATGCTAACTACTGCAAGGGGGTCAAGATATAACAGAAAGCTTTCAGGTTTTATATTATACACACTTTGAGAGCATATGGGGTAAAAGTCATTTAAAAACGGCATTTCTTTACAATTTCTGATACAGTCTCGCACAGGAGAAATAAAGGTTTTATTCCACACAGTATTGCCACTGCTTGCTTTCAAATCATTGAGTATTTAATTTATGTCAGTGTTTTATAATGTATAAAACACTGAAATTTGGGATTCCAGCTGCCCATGTCAGATGGACTACATTAATCAAATAGCTGTAGGTACCATTGCTTGCTCACAATGACAGAAATATACACACATTCATACAATTATTTAATTTCTTTAAATATAATACAGGGTAATAATATTTGGTGGCAACAATTTGAAAAGTGATTCAACGCAAAATGCTGTTGAGACCAATAGCCCTTCTGGGCTAAAAAAACACCTGCATCTTTTAGCTTTAATACAAAATCACATGCTGTATTTAGTCATATGACCCTTCCCCTTAGTTTTTCAACATATGATTTATGGTTGCAATGTAACAGGCATGGAGAAATAAGAAAGTATTCTCTGTAAGTAAATAGAATGTTACTGAAATTGGCAAGTCCTTTGAAATATATAATATTAGGGTGCCTTTATGCGTGCTTTTCAATGTGCTGTGTATCATTTCTATCTCTTTAGAAATAGTATACATTACATATTTTTACCATGTGGTAAAATAAGAAAAGGGTAGAAATTATGCAAGTAAATTCTGTATTTAAATGAATTTGTTTATGCAATTTCTAAGATAAATGTACACTTCTAATTTGAAATAATTTTTTTTTATATTATAAAAAGGGCCCATACTTATTTCTCACAAATTTTCAACAACTCTTATTTGCATGCTACGCAAATTATAGTATAATCCTATCTATATTTATTTACTAAAACACTGCAACTTTACCAGTCAAGTCATTCCTTAAAAACAGTAAAAAATTTTTTAATAACATTTAAATTGGCATAAATTTCATATACAACTCAAACTAGTTTTATGTGAAATCTTTATCAACCTCATCTTCAATTCTATACTTTGTTTTCTCTTAAGACTGACAAGGCATGTTTCTTTTCTATCAAGCTTTTTTTCGTCACAAGTGGGAAAACAAAGTGTCACAAGCCTGGTGAAAAGATCTTGAAAAAATTATCTCCCCCCCCCCTAAAGAGTTACATCAAGAGCAAATGATGTTATCCAGGTCCAAAAGAAGGCCAATTTTAACCATTCAAAAAAGAAAATTCGATTCTGCACTTTTCTCCTTGGGGTCTTAAGCAAGTATTCATATTCCTAAATACCATATTTATTCACTATTTCTCCCTCTTATACATTTCCCTCTAGCTTTTTTTCCAGCATATGATTTAGAAACTTCTGATTTATGGTAATGATATAAAATGTATGCACAAATAGTCCACATTTTCTGTGTAAGCAAGATTATTGAATTCGCAAGTCCTTCGATACATGATAAAATATTGTGTCCTTTACATGTGTTAAGTTCTTCAGAAATAGTACATTCCCCTCCTCTGGTTTTTAAGTGGTAGAATTAGTGGGAAAATCTAGTAGAAACAGTAATCAAGACATCCTTGAAACAATTATTATCATTCTTAAAAGTTAGCTCTTGAGACACTTGAGCGCCTCCTTCTAAGTGCTGGTAAATTATGGTGAGGGTGGAGGATCAATAATTTTGGAGCTGTAGTTACGCCACTGCAGTATTTTGAAACGGGAAAAATCCTCTTTGGAATAGATATATACAAATCCAGGACAGTGCTTACCAGTATGTTACACTATTCTTCATACAGAATATGGTCGAAATTCTTATGACATGCTGGAGATTATTAAGCAATTAAGATCAAGCAGAGCATTTAGTGAGACAATGTGCCTGTCTATTACTCTACATACGATGCCCAAACATCTCATGCAAAATGCACAAGCACTCCATTATGTATAAATGATATGCACCTACTGAATAAGAAACATCTTTTAGTAATGCCACTAAGTCCTGATCCAAGAAGTTCATCTTCAACATCTCATTACTCATACACAATGCATTTCCCACTACATCTTCAGAGGACATTCTTTACTCATTTTCAACAGTAGAATGAACTCTCAGCATTTCGTGACATTGGTCTGAGACACCCTATATGGTAGGCTAGTGTTAGTTTTGATCACTATTCATATTCTTAAAGGTGCATATTAGATATTCCAATGAATATTAAATGAGTTTATCACTTAAATTAAAAGTAATTAAACTACACAATTAAATTACAATTGCATTAAGAGAACATATTTAATCAGCCTTAATTTATAAACTGATATTTAGACCATTCAAAGAAAATTATAAAACATTTTCAACACACTATGTTTGTATACACGAAGCTGAATACCATCTCAATTTCCTGGTAAGAATCGAGATTACAAGGTTATCTTATATAAGGCTGTCATATGTTCAAGACAATATGGTATTTGTTTTCCTAAAGCTGTGTTTTGTAAGAACTAGCATTTTAAAAACATTAATGTTAAATTATTTCTTAACAGATTTACATTTCACATATATAAACAATTTTAAATACAGCACACACAATATTAAATCTATTACATAAATTTAAGATGTTTTGATTATTTTATTCAAACTCCAACAATACACAATGTAACAGCCTAAAATTTGTATATATTGTTTGTAATTTAAATATGTAATGCAAATCGAAATACATGGATTAAAAAATGCTATTTAAAGCTAAACTTGTTACAAAATAAAAGAATCTTGCAAATTGATTGAGCTAATTTTATTGGTCATATATCAGAATATGGAATAAGGAAGTGGAAAAAAAACATTTGTTACATACACACCACTCACACATGAATGATTAGATTTGCCTGAGAATACTAAAAAAATATAACAAAAGCATATTCTTAGATATGTTTTAGAAAATTAATATTCACACCAACTGAAAACAGGATGAAAATGTTCAATTATTTTTAAGATCACAGCAATAAAATATTGGGAACAAATGACTATGATAATTTTGGCTGTCCCAATGCACGCGATAATGAAATATAATGTATATTAAGACAACTTAGATGATTCCTAAATAATCTGAAGAACAATTACGATTGTTTTTGTACAGTAATTATTCACAACTTAGGGTGATCCCAGCAATTGCTTAAAAACAAGGGTAACTACTTAATAGACCAGCTTGATGCCATCAGTTGGAAAATATACTACATTGTTTAAAAATTTTTAATCTAAACAATATACATGTTCTTAAAAACTATATAAAATGCAGGAACAAGTATTACTTCAAGAAAATAAGCTGCCAAAAAATAAATATCTGATATAATACATTGTGAAATACTCACTGATTTAAAGTTTATTTTCAACTTTTAAAAAATACAGCATCTTAGTTACCCTTGTTCTTTAACAGCAAAAATCCTATTCAATCAGCATTTGTTGATAACGGCAAGGATACTCTCCGAAAAGTTTGTCGGCAACAAAATTTAATTTGGCCGCAAGGGTTTTGAGGTTTGGACCACACAGTCAAACGCACCTCAGACAGAAGGCACTTCCCAAAAGTACAACTCTTTTGCAGTTGTATATTTTTCATTTCAAAATTCCGAAAGAAAAGTTAATCAGTTGCGAAGTTGAACAACCGCAATTGCACATCACAGATGCAGTCTTGCTCCCAAATAGGAGGAAAAGTTTTAAAACGTCGACAAGGCCCGGAGAAGGTCAATATATACACTTCTGATGAGCGAGCCCTCGAGAGACTGTCCAAACAGCTGACTTATTTTTTTCCCTTAGAGGTGAATACTTTGTTTGCTGCTTGAATAAGGAATCTCCAATAGAACTGTTGCTGGCTATGGATGAAGAAGCTTGGCAGGCTTGGAAGTTACGGAAAGAGACTGACGAATCATACTGGTGTGAAAGATGGAGCACACACGCACACTCTCACGCGCTCTCTCTCTCTTGTCAAACACTATAATGGCGTTTGGCTTCTTGTTAACGCTCTCTTGTGACAGCCATGACAGGAAAATTTGAACATGACAGCTCACAGAGTCAATACAGACTACTGTACTGTCACCACCAAATCTAAAAACAAATTTTGCTCATAAGATTTCACAAATAAAATTGACTAAAGGAATATCATAAAAAATTCCACTACAAACAAGTCTCATTACATTTCTTAATACAGTTTACTTCTAGCAACAAGGACAATGCACACTGTGAAAAAAAAAAAGGGAGGCTGTTCTACTGGGCCGATTGACAAAATTCAAATTGCATTTTTTGTCTCGAAAGTATGATTTAAGATATATATTAGATTTATATGTAGCATTGTCCTAACATAGGTATTTTGACACAAAATCAGACTTAATAACATACCAAAATTTTTTTCCATATTTCAATTCTACGACTCAAATCATGCCTAGATATTAAATTTTGTAACTTTTGGTGAGAAATTTAAAAATTTATCTTGGTAGATTTTTTTCAGTTTGTGCTAATAATTCACTCAGCGAATTTAATTTATAGCAATTTATTTTTCTTTCCTCCCATGAGCAGGAGGAAAAAGACATCATTCATACTTTCAAATAATTTTAACAGTGTGTAAATCACATTTTCTTTATTATTGCTTATAACAAATATGCCAAATTCCAAAGCACGCCAAATGTATATCGTTGGAAATTTTGAATAAAAATCTCCAATTTTATGCAGGTATGAATTAGAAATCCACCTTCTTCCAAGATGATTCAAAAAATTTCATAGGTTACAATTAAAAAAATTTTTCAAAAAAAATATATAAAAACTATTTAAAAATACAAATTCAAAAAATAAATCAAAAAATGGGTGAATTTTATTTGGAATGATCCTAACTTTCGAAATATGAAAGGAAGAATCAAACAAGTTTAATAAAAAAAAGATATTAATAAATATATACCAAATTCAATTAACACTAAGGGCTTAAAATTTTGAGAGCTAATTTTTTCAAAAACTACCTGTAACCTACCCTACTTTATAAAACTTGGCAGTTTGTCAAAACTAGAGTCGTAGAACCAAAATATGGTAAAAATTGCCATGTCATTTCAGGAAAAGGTCCGATTTTGTGTCAAAATACCTGTATTAGAACAATGCTATATATAAAATCTAATACTTATTAAGTTGAACTTTTGAGACATGAAAAATGCAAGTTGAATTTTGCCAATCGGGCCATTAGAACGGGAGATATAGTACTGTCTCCCCTTTTTTTTGCACAGTGTACAAAAGTAAACATGAAATATATGAAAATTCTCATCTATGTAGTCTGAAAATTTAAAATCGTTAAGGTAACAAATAAAAATTAAACACTTGTCTGATATACATGGTAGTCACATTCCTATTTCCCCACACTTGTATTTCTGAAATTTCCAACAACTAGATACTAAAAAAAAACTTTTTGTAAAAAGAGGTAAAAATTAATGCCCAATTCAGATACTCAAAAGGATTGACTTTTTCCCCCCTTTCTCCCCAGAGATATTGTTTGGAGTTTGAAACAGTTATTCAGTGAAATATTTCAGTAGCTTTAAATCTGAAATGAACATGACAAGATACCACAAAATTACTACACAAGTACTATGGAAAATTTAATTATACATACTTTAATAAAAATATTAGATGTGTCACAAAAACCATTAACATAATGACTTGCCAACTATCTTTTATCTTATGAAACAATGTTATAGACAACTTGGAATGCAAAAACACTATGAAATCCTATAAGAATAATAATCTCACTTTGATGTTACTAAATGGACAGTAGAAAGTTGAAATGGCCTTAAAATTAGTTATTTTAAGAAATGAGAAGATTTGAAAATTTTTTTCAGTGGAACATCAAGCAAAATACAAGGATTTGTGTTAGACAATTTGTAATTGACTTGGAACAGTTCACAACGAAACGTTAAATTTGAAATTGAACAGGTGGGTACAAAGGAAACTCTGAAAATAATGAAGAGGTAAGTCAATCTGTTGTTTATAAAACCCATATAAATAGGAATTCATTATAGCAGCATGGTAATACTCACAAAATTTAATTTACTTGGATATAATTTTTATGTGGCAAAAGACTACTGAAGAACAGAAAAACCTGCAGATTAGTATTAAACACACAGGGAAAGGCATAAAGCTTTGGAGATGTTATGCTGCCTCTGGATGGGAAACTTTCATAATAAACATTATCAATCAGTATAAGTACTATCAGTATCAATCAGTACTTCAAGATTCAAAATGAAATCTGAAAGCTTCTACACAAGCATCTGGAATGCAAAACATTAATCTCTAATATTTAGAACCTATCCAAATTCATTGAATGAAAACAGAGAACGAGGAAAGCTATTTTTCTCAAATCTTGATTGAAAGTAATTTGATGGAGAAATAAAAACAAACAGGATACCCCAAATAAAAATATTAGTTCAGCCTGATGACGAAAAGCACATGAAAAATAAATGACAATGAATTAACTGGTTGTAAGTTTCCGGCCCAAAAACGCCCTTAATAAAGTTTGGGGGGGGGATCAAAGCAGTGCCTTCAGTGCGAGTAGTAAATCACCACCCAAATCTGATTTTCTGCAACATTTTGGTAGTTTTTCAAAGGCTTTGGCCAGAAACTTAGTAGCAGCGAGTCCAAAATAGATTAACCTCACTTTGTTAAGTTTATTTTACAACAGTGTTCTAAAGGAAGTTCTCTCTTTCAAATGCCAAAGAACTGTTTACGCAGACGATATTAGTGATGGTGCGAAACTTTTGTTAAAACTCGATATATTAAGCATTCAGGTATTTGGATATTTTTGTTAACTATTAAACATCTAAGAAACCAAACACCTTGACCCTGAATTGTCATGAGTAAGTCATATTTTCCTGATTATAATTTTAAAATGAACATTTGTACCCTGACTCTGGCAAAATATAGCCTATCCTTAATAGCCTGGAAATACCCTCAGGTTACATGTCTGTGTGCTTGAAAGTACTGTAATACTTTTTCCTGTTTTTGGCAACAAGTAATTTTTGAAAAACTTCTACATGAGAAAACATCAAAAGAACTTTTACTATCTAGTAAATGATTTGTGCAAATAAAGTCTAACAATAGAAGATGCCTGCAACCAAATGTGTGCCACTGCACAAAATTATGCTACAAATGCTGAAATTTAAACTATACCCTTGTAATCATCCACTGATGAGATGCAATTCTAACTATATTTGCTTTGTGCTCTTTTCTGTTTCAACTAATTCTTGACTACTTTAATTGACTTTTTAATTTTCCTGTTAAATTTTACTACTAATCTCTTTCAGATTTTAACTGGTTTAATTATACTGGTTTTGAACAAAGACATTTTAAAAGTGGGTGATTTTAACAAAAGAGAGCAAAAATTTAATAATTCTGCCAATAAAATGAACTACCCTACAATAACGGTAATTTATGTACTTACAATAGTTACTAGTATAGATAGTGCCTATAGATAATAACGATAGTTACTGATAATTTGCTGTATCAATTTTAATGATTTTTAAAGCAGTGTGCTAAATGCTTTAAACTTAAGATGTATTTAGTGACAGTCAAATCAAAATCCTTTTGGCAATGAGAAAACGTCTAAAACTTATGACAAAGGTTTCACATTTTCTTTCATAGGCAGATTTTACAAAAGCTAATATTTTTTTTAATTCTTTTGAATTTTCTAGTTATATCCCTTGAATAAAAAGCTAACTTAATCAGTGCTCATCCAAAAATTCTTAACAGAAAGCACAAGATATGCAGTGGCAATTCCATGGATAAAATATCCATTTTTCACCATAGTGTCAGTTTCGTGCAATTGCACAAATGTTGCTTTTTATCTGTCACTACCAGCAAAAGGCAGAAGTTTTTTAGTTTGCATGAGTTTTGAGATCTCTTTGAATCATTTTTTTAAAAAAAGTGAAGAAGTTTTTACAATGGGAGAAAATTTCATTTCAGTTGCTGGCTGAAATGGATATACAAGACCAAAAAATGAATGAGAATGGACAACTAACATTTCTTTTACACCTAGCATGCTTAATAACAGAAATATTGACTAAATTAACATTTTGCATATATGAAGCTGCAATTAAACCAACAGGTACTCCTTGGTCAAGAAAACAACCATAATGGACATAATGACATCAAAAATTACTTATATACGATAAATAATCCACAGACAAGGTTATATGCTGTATGATCATACTTGATAGAAAGAAAGTATAAAGGCATATCTGACCAAGTAAGATAAATTCACAGCCTACATTAGCACATTTTAAGAATCAAAAGCTATAATGAAGAGAATCTGTTATTTAAAACTATTAATATAAAATAATAAATGTTAATGAAATCATTTTCTTATTAAAATTATTCCCATTTGAAATAAACCTTATTCCTTTACAGCGGGAGGGGTTATGCAGATTATTACATCACATTTCATCCTGATAATGGAAAACAAAGTGAACCCGAAACAAAGCCTTCTGGCAACTCGAATTTCTGCATGTTTAATGCATGCATATTTTTATTATGCATGCATATTTTTATGTTATTTACCAAGTATTTATAATTATTTATCGAGTAAGAAAATCATAACTTATTTTTGCTTTCAATGAATTCATCTGAATCATTTCCTATTTATTCTTCTGAAAAGACATCTTGAACCAATAAAAACATTTCTTCTATTTATGCAACTGCAGCCTTATCCATACTATATTATTAAATTGTCTAATCAAGTTATAAAATGAACTGCATCATAAAAACAACTACTTGTATTTCAGATAAAACTGCCTCCATTTATTATATTTTGTTGGCTGGATAAATTTAGTTATATTATACAGCTCGGATCAGGAACTACTAAGATAAAACCCTTCCGCATTTTCAAAGACATTTAAGGAGGGAATTAATAGAAGCATTACATATATGTATAACTGAACAAATTTGTTTTATCTATAGAAACTTCAATTTTACATAACTACTTTTGCATAATAAACGACTTCAATAACTCTGGAATTTCAAGGACTTGAAAACGTTACTTTAAATATAGTAAGATGGCATGGCTGTTTATGGAATAATAAAGCATTTTTGTGGCATTAAAGGGACCAAAAATTTACAAAAGAACGGTATATATTAAATGCTTATTTTGTTTCAATAAGCATTTCTTTTAACATAAATTGCAAAGCAATTTTGATTTTCTTTTCCTCTTTTTGCTGTGTGTTAATACTATCTTATTTTACAGAGAAGCAATTCATTATACAGTTACAAATTTCTATTCCATTGATTCTATTCCAAGTTCCATAACTGTAAAGTCGAGAACTACCACTAATAACTGAATTCTTCACATTGTCAACAAACTAACTATTCAAAACTTATATTTTTTGGGTTTAAAAGCAGGCCACACTATAAATTTCACTATGTCTCATAGACAGATGGTTGCAGCATTGTCATGGCAAAGAAGTTATACCTTGCATGAGTTATAGCTTATTTGGAATTCTTCAAATCTTTCATTAATCAAAAAATTTTGTGGGCTTTTTCCATCAAATGCCATATGATTTGCATTTTTTGGGTAAGACATTTTTAATTTTTCGAAACTGTTTTGTTATTGATCAATAACGAACATTATCATCGCAATAGAAGACTTCAACGTCTTTTCCATATATTCTATTAGCTGAAAAATATTTGTGATATTCCAAACATTAAAATTTGGGGCTATCACATTCATGAAATTTGGTCGCTTGTTAAAGATTATAGCCAGCATTTTGAAAATATACATACACACCTCCTTGTAACCTCAATACTTCACACTGCACATTTTATATTAAAAGTGTTAAGAACACTTGGGTGGTCTTAAACTTCATTTTAAACAATGCAAACTTCTGAAATCCACTTGTTGATCATAGATGTAGTTGCAAAGAAAGAAAATGTAGATGTTAATCATATACTAAAATATTAGATAAGATTAGTAATAATAGATTGAACACATTAAGCTGAATCAAATCAGAAAGTTTAAAAATAGTGTTCACTCCAGACAACCATGTGGCTTTGGACTTTACTAGATACAGAGCTACAACAACAAAAAAACACTAGGTTGTAAACTTTTAAAGGCAAAAAATATGCCAAATAATTTAATACTGATGTGAATAATTTTTCTTGGCAAAAGACATTTCGGCTAGCTGAGAAGAAACTGATTTACAGCAGTTTTGCTGTTCTCAAATACTGTATTCTTCATTACAACATATGTAAAGGAAAATTTTTTTAGATGAAGTTCAGATAAGAAATCATTGTGATTACTGGATCTGGACTTTGAACTCTGAGTGCATGCATGTGTATGACACAAATTTAAATATTACAGATGTTATGCATAAATTAATAAAGCTAAAACTGTTACAGTATAATATCCAAAGCATATATAGAATAATTATGCATAAGAAATTTTCCAGATCAAAGTAATATGGGAACAATTTATTAAAGTACAATGAAATACTCGTCTAAAGACCAATTTATAACTAGATTTTGTGCAAATAAGATAGTCAGCATATTAAAATATAAAAGTACCAAGAAAATTTGAAAAACTGCACAATTCATTAAAGCAAGATTTGCAGATGAAATTACAACAGCACTGCATATGTGAACATATCATTAATAAGCTAAGCATTATTTATCTACCATAAAATACAAAAATTCACTTTGAAAGCTTAGCTAAGGCAAGCATTCTTAATTTCTGAATACTTTCAAAAACCTGAGAAATGCAAGAAAAACATAATGCTATTATAAAACCACAGTACACACAAATTACCACAATGCATCTTTAGAGCAAAATTGACAAAGTGTTAAATGCAAGAAATACTCACTGAGGATTTTGCCTTAGTGGGTACCCACTTAATAAAATCAAAACCCAAGGAATGAATGCAAATGAATAAAATAACTGCTTAATAAAACTAATGCTACTGCTTATAAAAATCAAATCACTTAAAATTGTAAAATCAAAACCCCAAGTTTAGGATTCAAGTTTAGTGATTTTGTTTAAAGTCGACTCTTATTCTGCACGTGGAGGTGCAAATGCTAGAATTTTCTTATTTGGAATTGTCAAAACCCTGAAGTCTGTTTACAGGACAGTGATTTCATTCAAGGTCAATTCAATTTTACATATGAAGCTGCAAATGGTAGAATTTTCTCATCTTGGCAGATCATGGGTGGAGGGAGAAGTGGCTCAGATCAGTTAGGGAAAAAGGGAAATATATATTTAAAAAGGAAAAAAGAGGGAGAATCCGTAGAGAAAATTATCTTTTTTTGCTCACATAGTTCATTCAACTCACCCATCCACATTGTGCTTTTGTTGTTTGGTTATGCCTCAAAATGTCCAAACGCAAAGACTTAAGCTTAAAAGATAGAGAATCGCTGAAGCAATATGATGCTTTATCAAAATCAGAGGCAACAAAGGAATTAGAGAAAATGTAAGTGAGTCAGAAGATGAAAATCCCGGCCCAGCAGCTGTCTCGACAAGCATTAAAAATTTTTTAGAACGCTCAACTTCAAGGTGGAAGAACAAAAAGTTACAAGCAGTATTGTGTCTTGAAGATCACTGTTGTTGAAAAGTTACTAACAAGAAACATAAAAAAACTCGAATAGGTAAATTTCTTCAAAATGTTCAATATACTTACAAATGTATGGTTCTGTGTAACGTTGAAATGTTTCACAATCAAGACAGCTCATCATTTACGGAAAAAAATTATGTTTTCATGCGAAGTTTTATTAAAATAGTATATGCAGCTTACATATTAAACAGCTTATCAGTAAAGAGTATTAACCCTTTGATTGCTCAATTTGTGGACTGAAATTGCTCAAAACTTGTATTAAAAACTCGTAAACTCAAAACTTTGCATATTTTAAATCTATATATATTGGAGAATTGAAATATGCATTTTTTCTTCTTAGAAAAGATTTTTGATATGGATTTTTATTATGAGAAACTAAGTTGTCAGAAAAACCACTTTCAGATGCTATTGAAAAAAATAATTTTTTTAAATAAATTTCAATTGAATTGCAGTTAATTTCTATTCATTACATAATATAAAAAAGTAAAATGTATAAAACTTAAAAAAATATAATACACTGAGAAAAAAATACCTTAGAAATGTAGTTTAGTATGATAGAGTTCGAAACAGGGTTCAAGGCAAAGTCCAACTTCACAGTCTTTGCACCAGATTCGCGTTTCTCCGTGAATTTTCTTTCCATTTGCATCTTTCATCAGTCGCTGAGTGTTTTCTAGCAGCCACTTCTGATCAGAAAAAGGCGGTGAAGTGTGAACATAGTGAAGTTAAGAGCGGTACATACGAGATACTTCCAAATGGCGCAATTTAGTGGACGACTAACGACATCTGTTGGCTATAATCTAAATTAAACTTCTAATACTGTAAATAATTTATTTCAATGGTTAAACGGCGAAATAGATGCACTCCTCAATAAAGGAAGAAAATTACATGCCAGCGAAAGTCGAGGGATGAGCAAATTTTACTACATTTGAGTTGCTCGTGGAAATCACGGGATGAGGACCACAGTTTAATCTCAACAGCAGGGCCATATGTAAGAACAGGTTCAGGTAAGTACGCATTTCAGTCAAAAATTGATTTAAATCTTATATAAAACAAGTATTTAAAAAAATTGTATCTCCCCAATTCAAAAATATCCAAAGATGTATCCCCTAACCAAAAAGAAATCCTGCATGCAACCCAGCACCACGTACAAAACTGAACTGCTTCATACAATCAAATATGGTCAGAACAGACGACATCATATTAAGCAGTATCCACTATGCTCGAAAAAATAAAGCTCTTAAAAACACAGTATTAAGCAATTCCGTCCTACATACAAAAGATAAATAACTAAACTGCACACAAAAAAGATACTACAAAGGAAAAAAAAAAAAGGTAACATTGCAAATGATATAATATTAAAATGAATAAATAGAAGTCTTCACAGTATAATAATTATATCGCACAAAAAGTCAATGAAATTTTTACTGCACAATGGAAAAAATTAACAATTCAATATAGCCTATCCAATTTATATAACTTCAGTAAAAATCAAAAAGGGCATGAGAACACTTAAACTACTGACCTTGGTACATGAAACTGACAAATCAAGCTTAGCAAAGAGGAAATAGTTAAGCAAGAATTAATTTTAGCTAATAATACACAAATAATTTTATAGAATAATAGTAAGCTAATAGACAATTTCTGTCTTCATAATTATTGCTAAGGACTTGTGACAGGTAATATGAAGATTTTATTTGTTTTTATTATTAAGATACAGCTGAGAAGAAATTGAACATGCCTGAACCTGTCCAACACTTATAATGTTGCAATGCTTTACCGCATATTGAATAGCAGATGAATGGAAGTTTTTAATGGAGTGTTCGTATTGCGACCTGGTATCTGAGTGAATATCTGGAACTGGCATCCGTATTTCTGTTAATGTATGGTACTAGCATTTACATAATTTGGGGTTTAAAAATTTTATTTATGAACTATTATTTTCCTTCTAAATTTGGCTTTGGTTTCTTTGTCTGAATCTCTGGATTTCTGAAATTTAACATCTAACAAAACATTCTGGACTAAACACACACTTCTCCAACTGAATCAATAGTTAGAAGAAAGCCTGTTACATCTACAAGGCACCACTGCTCTTATTACAAAGCAACGTCTTTACTACATGAAGCTATGCAGGTTGGTTAGAAGACAGAGACCCTTCTTATCTCTCCCCACCCAAAAGGACCTTCGTGCTACTGTGTATAAAAATATTACCTGCAACACTACTACATGCCAGACACGTGACATGCTGCTGTTTAGAAAATATAAATACCACAATTAACTTAAATTGTCATGGAGTTCCAAAACTTACAAGAAAGTTTGCTTCCCCCCCAAAAAAAACACCACCACCACTATCAAGGACAGTTTTGTAATTACAACAATAAGACTAAGAACTTATACTTTGGCTACGAGATGCATGTGACTACCTTCATAAACGCACTGCATATTAATGAGACTTGATTGTAAATAGAAAATAATTACTTATATTAAAGCAACTTATATTAAAACAATCCTAATACAAGGATTGATTATAGTAATTTTGTATACACGAAGATAATAGTAAAATATGAATAATATATAATTATGCAGTATAATATGAAGTGTTTAGTAAAACATGAAAGATTCAATCTCGTATATAAATTATAAACTATCCTTTGAGATGATAATGTTGATTAAAAAATAGTCTGAAATTAAGATAAAGCTATGCTGTAAGAAATACAGCAGGCACTTACCACGAAGCAGCACTCTTTAGCCTCCGTATTTCCTTAGAAGCCCAAGTTGCTAAAGTTTTAGTTTTAGAAGTCTTTGAACGTCTACCTTTAGTTAACAAATCATTTATTATTTCATTATCTAGAAGTGGCAGCATACTTTGACCAAATGCAAGACATAGATCTCTGGAAAAAAAAAAGTTACTCTATTAGATATACGTTCGTAAACATTAAACTATTAATTATGGTGCATAAAAAGTGAGAAAATCTTTATGCATACCCTATAACACCTGCACTTGCAGCTAAAGTGCCATCCGAGTGATCAGGATCTTGGGCTATATGTGTAATAAACTGCACTATATAGGGAACGTGGGGTTGAACTACATTAACTTCAGCTAAAACAATAAATAGATTTTATTTTAAAAACTCAACTATTGCATAAAAAAGACATTAAAATCCAAAACAGTTAACATTTATAAAAGCATATATATATAAGAACATACATGAGGTTAAAAAGATGATAAGCATCTACTAGAATTGATACAACTTAACTTCTTAAAAGCAGCATATTCTTAACTTTAAGAGAAGGAACTACAAACAATAAATTAAGCTTTTTGATAATTAAAAATATAAAAACATTGGAATAACTTTACAAAAGATTGAATTTTAGGTACTTACGTATTCCCACAACCACCTTAGCGCAGTCTAGCAATTTTTTACAGAATAAAGGTGGCGAATTTTTGGATTGCAACTTTCAACAGATATGGTTACCTAGGGAACTTGTGCAGATGATTTGCTAGAGTTTGACAGCTTCTACTAAGGTGCTTGCAATAATATGTAAGAGTACCTTTTAATGTTTATTTTTGTTTCCTAAGATTCATATTTTTATGTTAATATTTGATCACATTTTATACACTGTCTTTACAAATGACTGGTATTTCTCAGTAACAAATCTGAAAAATCAACTCATTATTAAACTCAGCATTTCTTAAAAAAAGATTATTAAATTCAACACGAACTCTTTAAAGTAAAAGATATATGGTGAAAATTAAAGAAACTACTACAGCTACACTTACAGCTAGGCGTAGACTGATCACCCTTCAGACCTTGAATAATGCCAGTATAAGCTTCAAGGCACCCTTCACGTAATTCATTTACATAATCAATCATGTCATAGTCATTCTATAAAGAATAAAAATTTTACTTTAACATAGAGAAATCACACAAGCAATAACACTACATGCGATCACATTTAATACATTTATATTTGACTTTATATTCGCTAAAAACACTTATTTTTATTTATTCAAAATACTGCATTCTTCAAGTGCTTTAAATGTCCTTAAAGAATTTTTTACTTTTTGATAAGTTTAATGTTCACTTATCAGAACGTCAAACAAAAAAGTAATATAGTAATCACTTGATCTATAAAACCACACATATTCAACCACACCCTCTTATTTCTCTTTTATTTTTTACTAAAAATAAGTAGTTGGAATAAGAATATATGCTATGTGCAAAAACAAGGAACTGATATCGGTAGTCCACTATGTAACTTTCATGTTTACTACTACTCTAATTTTAGCCTGTTTTTAGTAGCTCATAAATACTGCAAGAGAAAGAACATTTGAGTTATGTAACATACATTTATTTTTTTCCATTTTTGCACTTTAAATATTTAAGCAAACCAGAAAAATCTTTAAAATATCTCTGCACTTAAAATAAAATTAATACAGAACAAATTTTAATTTGAAAGTCAAACAACAAAAATTAGTGTTATATTGGAAAATTTTCACAGGACTAGTTTCAATGGTTTTCACCGAACCATCATACTCAGCTGCCAAAACGCAAATGAACGAAATAAGATATAGTGATAAGATATCTCGTTCACTTATACTTTGGCAGCCGAGGATTATTGCTCAATAGAAACCATCGAAACTAATTCTGTGAAAACTTACAAATATAACACTGATTTTTGTTGTTTGACTTTGAAACTATCATTTTTTTTTACTTTAATTACAAAACAAATTCTCAATGAAGAATGACTGAAAATTAAAATAGTTTTAAAATAAATGTGTTTATTTCAGTACCTTTTCTGCTTGAGTCTGAGATGCTTGGAGTAAAGTTTGAATTACAATATCTAAATATTTCCTAAAATGAGGACCTATCGCAAGTGCAATATCTCCAAATACTGAGAGAATTTGGGGTTTAACAGATCTGTGAACGCCAGCATTCTAAAAGAAAAAAGTATAATTTGTTAAGAATGAGTTAAAAAAAATAAGTCAAATTTTAAAAATGTTTATTTAAAACTGAAAACAACAATTATATTCACAGAAATTATGCAATCATTCAAAGCAGACATAATACAAAGTATGACAAATTAAAATTAATTCTTTATTCTATATAAATAATTTTAGGCAAAATATTTCAAGATTTTTAAAAAGGAAAAAAGAAAAGCTGTAAATCGTTTAACTGTTAACAAGAAAAATTCAAGCAGTTTAAAGAATTTTAGAAGTTCGAAGAAGTTAAAATCTAGACGTGAGAAAACATTATATGAACAAAAATATTTAAAATACAGAAAATATATTAAATACTACTGTTCTTTATGACACTTACTGATAAATTTTCCATTAATAATGTCATGATATCATCACAATAAGGAAGAACTTTTAAAGAAAGTGCTCGGCAAATGTCTCCAGTTAAACCGACTGCCGCACTACAAACCTATAAGTAAAAAGATAAAAAGACTACAGTAAATATGTGCCCTAGGCAGACACATTATAATCCAAATATTTTCAAATATATCTGAAAAATCATTGTTTTAAATAATAAAATTAGTAGCTTTTCATGATAAGCATTTCATTATTTTGCTTTATCAGGCTAAAACCAGCCTAATAATGTACTATTCCTTTTGAGTCTCCCAAAGTTCCGCATTTTTTCAAAAGGTGTTTTTCCTCCTTATATTTTGTTACTACTAATATGGAGTGACCATGAACAAAGCGTATACTTAAATTATGGTTTTTCTGCTCATGTTGCATTATTCTAGCATGAGTTGTGGCTAATTTTTGTTCCAGTGCTAAGAAAAAAACTCACAAGTTCATTTTCACCATATTATGTGTTATATCAGTTATTTAGAAGGAAAAAAAATATGCTAATCAGACTGCTTATAAAATTTCTCTTGTTATATAGAGAAATTTTCTGATGACAATTCAAAGGTGGTTTGAAAAATTTCAAGATGATGCTAGTTCTGGATAACACTCTGTAAAACCATGAACCCATTACAAGAAGCTATTGCTGAAAATCTACATTAAACAGTACAAGAACAACCAGACACTCAGAATGATTTGCCTTTCATGTATTTTCTTCCATCATAATACTCAGACCCACATTTCAATGAATGTCAGAACTTATTGAGTAGGGTTGAGATGTTTCGAATTACCCCCTATTCACTAGACCTTGTCCTCAGATTTTTATTTCTTCAAGTCATTTCAATATTGTCGCAATGACTTGCAGTTAACTTCTTTGAAGAATGTCAAACATGTTGACAACTTCTCTACAAATAAACCTAACTTTTAAGAAAAGATATTTGAAGCTGCTGAGACATGGCAAAAAGTCAGAATAAAATTATGTTTGTGATTCAATGAAATTTGCTTATTTTATTTTACTGCTGAATTTATCATTAAAGAAAACACAGAACTTTTTGCATGACACAATATTAACATTCGGCCTTCAAATATTTAAAACGATGCACCTCTTAAAGTTACAAGGTCTACCAGACAGTTCTGTTGGATAAAGTTCATGCACGAGACTACTTTGTCTGAAGTCCACAAGGAAAAAATGCTCTAGAAGCATGTCAAAATACCAAGATCCTTTTTTGGCAAAGTCAGAGATCACAGAAAAACTCAACAAACCATTTCAGAAACTAGGCTTTATCTATAAATACTGCCGATGGGTGCCTTCACAAGCGAGAAAAATATGCATGATCGATTCATCATATTTGCACATTTCTGCTTGCTCAGAGCAAAAACGAACCCTTTTCGGACCAAATAATAACTGGAGTTGAAAACTGGATTACCTATTGTTAGATTTGGTTTTGGCTTATTTAATTAAGGCAGAGCCTTGAAGGATATCTGCCCAAGTGGAGAGATGCCTTCATGGATGACTTTATAAGAGAAACTGGCTTATATACATGTTGCATACGGGAAAACCACGAAAACGCCCATGCAGCCACCCCATTTGTGAGATTCGAACTTTGGATGAAACTACCAGTGTTCAGCAACTTTACCACTTGGCTGCTGGTGGGCAAAAACACTTATGAAAAAAGCATACTGGGAGCCCAGACACTCTGCTTCCTCCCCTCTAAACTGAGCTTAAACCAGAATAAGAGAATGGTGCATATGCAGTGAAACGTCAAAGGGCCAATACATTATATGAGCTTTTGAAACCTAAAGAAATGCTCAATTCGAAGAGATAATATCAGCAAATGGGCAATTTAAACATCAAAGAAAAGAGGCTGGTAATGTTCAATAGGAAGCACATTATACTGCCAGACCACATGCTGCTCAGGTGAATCATCAGAAAAGAACAGAGCTAGGCTGCAAAATTCTGCTGCATCCATTATACTCCTCAGATCCAGCACCCTATAATTATGGCTTGTTTCCATTCTTATGAAAATTTTTTGAAAGGAAAAAATTTAAAACTGAAGCAGATGACAACCAAACATTACTTGAATTCACCTCTAAACATAAAACATTTTTCAAAAATGGTATCTACAAATTTTTACCATACTGGCACGAGGTTATAAGTAAAGACGGAAATTATGCTGTACAATAAATATTACTAAAAGTATGAATAATGATGACCACCAAACATTACTTGAATTCACCTCTAAAGATAAGACATTTTTCAAAAATGGTATCTACAAATTTTTACCATGCTGGCACGAGCTTATAAGTAAAGACGGAAATTATGTTGTACAATAAATATTACTAAAAGTATGAATAATGCATTACCTACTTTCACCTTCTAAACTGACAGAATTTTTCAACTGACCTTATGCATATTGTAATGTTTCCAATTTTAAGATTTTATCAAAGCTTATATTTTGTAAAGTAATTTTTCTAAAGAAATTGATTAAGTCTACTGCATATAAGTTAATAGCCTTGATGAATGCATTTAGACACTTTTGTTTATCTGATATTCAGTAAACGGATTAAAACAAATAAGATTAATACCTAGTATAAACATCAAATAAATAAAGCTAAAATATTTTGTTCCTTGAAAATAGATATGTAACTTGTAGATTTCCCCCCTCCCAAAAAGACTGAATTAAGTTTTAAAACTGTGCAACTACACTGGTTATCATAAATTAAGGAAAAATCACAAAAAGCACGATTATTGGAAAAGTTACACGTAGAATTTTATGAAACTTCCCCACAATATACAACACAAAGTAAGGTATCAAAAAAAAATTATGGTAGTATAGAAATTAGCACATGTATAAAATGAACAAATCGAAGGTGCCAGTTTGCTATCAGAAAAATACCTTCAATATGAAATATGATCACCTCTAGAAGCAATAGAGCACATACAGCGATGTGTGATGCTTTCAATTATGTGGTCTATCAGTTCCATAGGAAGCAAGACCCACTGCTAGTGATGGGCAACTTCGGTACTTTCTTGTACCCGGTACAGACAAGTACCCGGTACAAAATACCCGTTACTCAAGTAACCGTTACTTTGAAAAGTATCGAAAACCGATTTCAAGTACCGAGTACCCAAGTAACGAAATACCGGAGTAACGGTTTGCTGTACCGAAGTGCCCTAGTAACGATTTGAAGTACCGAAATACGCCGCTACCGATTTTGCGCACTGAAGGAATTCTGCCACGTCACCACGTGTTTGATTTTATCTGTGCGGAGTAAGAACAGAAAACATAACTGCGGAAGTGTCTGAGGAGCAGGAGAGAGCGGCGGGTTGTTTCTGGTGTTGAGTTTGTGTAGATTGTCTTTGATGGTCAGTGGGGGTTGGGAGGATTGGCACGGGAAGTGGATGGATGGAAACATTTTCCCTTTCGGTAATGTCTTGTGTGCAGGTGCAGCAAAATCGATGGGTGCTCTATTAATTTCGTGAAAGGGGTCGTCCATAGATGTCAGGCTTGGAGGGGGGGTTAGGGAAATTGGGACAGTTTGTGACAAGGCGGAGAAGGGGGTAACAAGAAGTGTGGCATCATATTTT
>KK120625.1:12541-33878 GCA_000611955.2 Stegodyphus mimosarum
GTTTTCGGAATGCAGTCATGATGGCTGATTGGTACGGCGAGAGGAAAGAGCTGATACCAAACTAAATTCAACCAATTATCATCTTTATTTGCAGATTTGCAGGCACACTTAAATAATTCCTTGTTGTAGACAATATACTCTTTAATCATAGCAATTACGATAATTTCTTATATGCACAGCTAAAACGGTGCGGCGTCATTTTAGGCAGGGAAGCATAAGCTACGCAGGTATGTTTGCAGGGCAGAAGTCAGGAAAAAAGGAACGTAGTCCCTCGCGAAGCAGAATTTATACTGCGTAGGTGTAAATGTGAATCAAATATTATGATTGGTTAATTTTACTTTTAGTTACCTTTTTCAAGCACTGTTACGTAACGTAGAAAAATCTCGAATTTGGGAGAACAGAGGAATTCAGGGGAAGAGCGCCAAATTTAGAATGTTAATTTTTAGGTCGCCAATTATTTTTAAAAGCAGCTATCGTATTGTGTTATATCTTACGTATCCCCCCTTTAAAAGAGAGGTTGGGTGAACAGGGTGGAAGAAAAGCATTAGATATATTATAACATGTACGATAAAAAATATGCAAATCAAAATTATAATTTAAATTATCAATATGGGTACCAATCTCCCTTGTTTGACAATGGGCAGCACAAGCCCGCGATATTCGTGGCAATGAGTCAAATGCGCAAGTCGTTGCCAAGAGCCTTGAGCACCATATAGGTGACAGCCCAATTTCAGCTCCGCCCTAAAGCACCTCGGGGAGACGGGTCCGAAGGTCTCCCACCCCTCTTTCCCCCTCAGGGGCTCACTTTTGTGAGTACGGGTGTGGCGATCCCGAGGTACCCTAGCTCTTCAGGGGATCATCTTCTTGGTGAGACGGGTGTCACGATCCTGGAGCCCCAGTGATCTGTCCTCTTTTCCGTCTCTTCTCCTCTGAACTGTAACTTCCCTCTTTCTTTTCTCCCTCGCGGTTTTCCTCTTCGGAGGTTGGGGCTCGTTATGAGCAACTGGAACAATCCTTGTCTCTAGTTTGTATGTGGCGAGAAAACCGCCTGCGCGTTTGCCGTGCGCAGCGACCCGTGTCGTTGGAAAGGAGGATCCTGGTAGTTGAGGGGCGAGGTACTGTCCCCAACACACTGCTTTGGCCTCTGCTTCAGCTAGACGGGCGGCACTTCGTTGTCCTCACGAGTGTCAATCGGCTGGTCTCCCGACCTTGTGTCGGCGGCTTGGGGATAAGCTCTCGGGAGTTCCTGCTTTCGGGAAAGCCGACTGTGGGACTTCAGTTTGCGTATAGGTCCGGCTAGCCCTAACACAGGAATCTGTGTTCCCTTGTTGGGCTCCGTGGTGGGCGGGGCGGTTGGACCCGAATCTTATTTTCTTCTCAATATGGCGACTCATAATATTTTCATTATTCCTAAATCAACTGAAACTACCAAAGTCCTTCAAAGTACTGAATCGTGCGAAACATCCACTGTAAAAAAACTGAGAACAGATGCAAATGCCAATAACCCTAAAAACTGTCCACGTTTCCTTGTCATTTCTAGCACTTCTGGCGAGCTGCAAAAGTTATCACCTTTTGTAATCAGCAAATACATTCAATCTTGTATTGGTGAGCCTAAGAACATAAAGCGTCTCCGTTCTGGAGACTTGCTTATAGATACGACATCGGCCACACAGTCTGCATCCTTACTTCAAGTAACCAAACTTGGGCAAGTTACCGTCAAAGTAACACCGCATAAAACTTTGAACTATCGTCGTGGTGTAATCTCGGAAATCGACCTTCTATACGTTTCCGAAGAAGAGATCGAATCCGAGCTTGCAGATCAAAATGTCTGTGGTGCTAGACGGATCAAGATGCGTAGGGAAGGTCAGTTGATTAACACGAAACACGTGATCCTGACCTTCAACTCGCCTGATCTGCCTAAGAATATTAAGGCCGGGTATCTAAATATTCCCGTAAGACCTTATATTCCAAATCCCATGCGTTGCTTCCAGTGCCAGCGTTTTGGTCATACCAAGAACTCGTGCCGTGGCAAATTGACATGCGCGCGATGTTCACTGGTAGGCCACGAGAGCGAAAATTGCTCCGCTGTGCCACTGTGCATAAACTGCAAAGGTGACCACGCAGCATTTTCCCGATCATGCCCAAAATGGAAATTAGAAAAGGAAGTTCAGGCTGCCAAAGTAAATAACAACATCTCTTATGCAGAAGCTAGAAGGCTAGTACAAACAAATCAGATTCGACCAAACACCTCTTTTGCCGCAGCCGTTAAATCAACTAAGTCAATTGCAGTGCAAGTATCAGTCGGGACACAAACACTTCCAATAAAAACACAGGACACAAATAGTAAAAACAAAAAAGAAAAACCAACACATTCAATTCAAAACAAGGAAACAGTAGTTGAAAGCAGACCTAAAAACAAAACTCAACATAAGAATGATAAAATCAGAAGCCACAGCAATAACTCAGACGAAGGAATGATATCTGAATCAGGTGATTCAGATAGTATGGAAGTAGAAGAGGGTCTGGAAATCCCCAAACATCTGCTTCCACGTAAAACAAAACAGCAACACCGAAGAAACAAACATTAATCAAAATGGCCACCCTCATCTCCTGGAACTGTCGCGGCTTTCACCAGAATTTGATCGATATAAAAAATGTTATCAATTCTCATCATCCTGTGTGCTTCGCAATACAGGAGACAAACCTGAAACCCGAAAAACCAGCAAAACTTCGGAGGTTTTCTTTCGTCAGGAAAGATAATATTGCAGGAGAGCGTGCCAGTGGAGGTGTAGGTCTCCTCACCTCTCTGGACTATCCATCACATGCACTTTCTCTGACGACGTCTCTCCAAGTTGTCGCTGTGCAAATAAATTTGAATATAGTGCTTTCAGTCGTCTCTTTGTATTTGCCTCCAAATAAGCACATTGACCAACAACATTTAAATGAGCTTTTAGAGCAGCTGCCTGAACCCTTTATGCTTATAGGAGATTTTAATGGGCACAGTCCGCTCTGGGGAAATAAAGACACCAATTCAAGAGGAAGACAAATCGAGCAGCTAATTGAAGATCACAACCTTTGTCTTCTCAATAATGGGCAGGACACATATTTCCACCAGCCTACAAGAACTTTTCACGCCCTTGATCTTGCCATCTGTTCACCATCTCTGTTGCCATTTTGTACTTTTAGTGTCGGGAATGATATTCA
The DNA here is from genome assembly GCA_000611955.2 of Stegodyphus mimosarum. Taxonomy (NCBI): domain Eukaryota; kingdom Metazoa; phylum Arthropoda; class Arachnida; order Araneae; family Eresidae; genus Stegodyphus; species Stegodyphus mimosarum. The sequence goes on from KK120625.1 coordinate 15,746, forward strand.
CAACAGCGATCATTATCCCATTTTCGTATCTCTCTCACGAAGAGGAGCAAACCCCATGTCGAGATCCCCTCGTTTTATATATGAAAGGGCAGACTGGGAACTCTTCTCTTCTGTTGCAGAGCTCACAGCAAAAATGGTAGAAGATGTGCATATCGATGAGGCAGTAGAAGCAATTACGTATGCTATCCTTCAAGCAGCTACGCTCTCTATTCCAAAAACATCAGGAAAATTGCCTAAATATCCCAAACCATGGTGGAACCGCGATTGTCAGGATGCAGTGAGAAAACAGAGAAAAGCCTGGGGAATTTTCCGAAGATACCCAACTGTGCGAAACCTTATAACATTTAAAAGAGCCAAAGCAAACGCGCGAAAAGTACGACGGCAGAGCCAGAGGGATTCCTGGATTTCATATGTGTCATCAATAACATGCTCTACGCCAAGTAACCGAGTTTGGGAGAGAGTTCGAAAAGCATGTGGAATTTACAAAGACCACTCACTTTCCTTTTTGGAAAAAGATGATCGAGTGATTAGCAGCATAGAAGAAATCGCGAATACTATAGGTGAGGCATTTGCTGCCGTTTCTTCCTGCAGAAACTACTCACCCGCATTTCTTTCTATAAAGCAGCGCTCTGAAAAAAATCCCATTGCATTCAACTCCTCCAACTCTGAGCCTTACAATAGAGATCTTACCATGTTTGAGTTTAAGAGAGCCTTGTTTCAAACACACAAATCTTGTCCGGGTCTTGATGGCGTCAGCTACGAAATGCTGAAGCATCTGTCCTATAAGTCACTGTCTGCCCTACTCACCCTTTACAATAGGATGTGGAATGAGCATACATTCCCCAGTGCATGGAAGAAAGCTGTTGTCATTCCGATCGCGAAGCCAGGAAAAGACCCGCGGAGTCCCTCAAATTATCGGCCAATTGCCCTTACCAGTTGCGTATGCAAAGTGTTTGAAAAAATGGTAAACACCCGCCTAGTGTATTACTTGGAAAAGAATAACATAATATCGCCTTATCAAAGCGGTTTCCGGAAGGGAAGGACAACTGTAGATAACATGCTCCTTTTAGAGACATCAATTCGAAAAGCCTTCCTTAGAAGAAACCATTTAGTCGCTATTTTTTTCGATATTGAGAAAGCTTACGATAAAGCATGGCGATATGGTATCCTTCGTGATCTTCATGACAGTGGCTTACGCGGCAACTTACCTTTCCTAATTCAGAACTTTCTGATGGACAGAACATTTCAGGTAAGGATTGGCTCTGTGATGTCTGAGATTTTCAAACAGGAAGAGGGTGTGCCTCAAGGCTGCGTACTAAGTGTAACTCTATTCAGTTTAAAAATAAACTCTATATTGAAAGAACTTCCTCCAACTATTTTAGGATCTTTATATGTTGACGACCTCCAGATTAGCTGTCGAGGAGCAGATATGAGACACATAGAGAGACAATTGCAGATCGCTTTGAACAGGATCCAAGAGTGGTCAAACAAACAAGGATTTACTTTTTCCGAACAGAAGACCGTGTGCGTGCATTTTTGTAGGAAAAGAGGTCTCCATCCGGAACCTGAACTATATCTGAATGGATCAGCGATCCCGGTTGCGCCTGAAGCAAAATTTCTAGGGCTGACATTCGACCGTAAACTTACTTTCCTTCCTCACATTTCAAATCTGAGGAAGAAATGTATGAAAATACTTAACATTTTGAAAGTCTTGGCGAACACGTCCTGGGGCGCTGACCGATGTTCTATGCTTCGTATATACAGAGCACTCGTCCGTTCTAGACTGGACTATGGCTCAGTTATATATGGATCCGCCCGGTCATCAGTGTTGATTAAATTAGATCCTGTTCATCATCAAGCTCTGCGGATTTGTTCTGGAGCATTCAGGACATCTCCTATCCAGAGTCTTTATGTTGATTCTTATGAACCATCTCTCAATTTGAGGCGTGAGCAGTTGTCTCTTTTGCAATATTTTAACATTTTATCTCAACCTGACAATCCTAATAGGCTAGCTTTACTAGATAGCAGTTATGAAACCTTATTTGAAGCACGTCCATCCTGTGTGCCTACCTTCTCTTTAAGAGTTTGCCCTCTGATCGAGGAACTCTCCCTTTCTGACATGGTCCCGCAAGCAGTACAGCATTTTGAAATTCCACCTTGGGAAAATGCTCAAATCCAGCTTCTTGATATTTTCAATAATTACAACAAAACAACCACTAATGACACCATCTACAGACAAATTTTTGCTGAGCACAGGTATAAGTATAGAAATTACCTTTCCGTATATACAGATGGATCCAAGTCAACTTGTCATGTTGGAATGTCGGTTATATCTGGTGACCACGTGGAGGGCAGACGTTTACACGACGCTTCCTCAGTCCTAACCTCTGAACTGACTGCCATATATTATGCGCTTTTGTACATCTCTACGGTAGGCCATAAAAAATTCATTATATATACGGACTCCTACAGTGCATTGAAAGCCTTAGAATCTTTTTCCAGCACCGAAAATCCTGTGGTAGTGGATGTACTCAAGCTGAATATAAAATTAACAAGTCGTGGATACGAAATTCTGTACTGCTGGGTTCCCGGACATACAGGAATAAAGGGTAATGAGCTGGCGGACATCACAGCAAAATCTGCTGCTGGCGTGTCCGATCGCCTCATCCCTTTAAAAGATATTGGTCATGTCATCAAACATAAGTTGTTAATAAAATGGCAGCAAGTTTGGGACTCTCAATCTTATAACAAATTAAGAAGCGTGAAGCCAAAAATAGAGATTTGGAACTCTACTAGAAATCGTAAGGAGGAAGTTCTTTTGACACGGCTCAGACTTGGTCACACTAGACTGACACATAGCTATCTGCTAAAAGCTGACAATGAGCCCCTGTGCTCAAAATGTGGTGTATGTTTAACGGTCCGTCACGTTTTAATTGAATGTCCATCTTTTAATAGTATCCGTCAAAAATATTTTAACAGCTGTGACTTACCTCTCGACCATTTAATTGGAAGAGAGGTCAATCGTAATTTATTTTACTATTTAAAAGACATTGGTGTTTATCACCTCATCTGAACTGATTTTAATTTTGTGTATTAGTTTTAACACTTGTGATTTTAGCTGATTTTATATGACCTTATCCCCTGGAATTTGTACATTCCTTTATCTACTTGTTTGGTTCATAGCTATTTTAATTTCACTGTCTTTTGTATCACTTTATGTCCCATTACCTTGTGTTTGGCGCATTATAACCATCCCTGGTTTTGCGCCAAAAAAATTTCACTCACCACCACCACCACCCCTCTTTCCCCACCACAAACCCCTCGAGAAGACTTTCGACTCGCCGCATATTTAAAGTTCCCCATTGCCGTACAGCCTTCTCCTGGATCAGAACCTGGGCCTTCAGTACGGCAGTCAAAGTGTCTAACCATTATTCAGCTTGGGCGGCATTCTCAGTTCTAAAAATAGTAATCCTTTTCCTGTACTGCGTCATTTAGAGAGTAATCCATGTCATATGGTTTTTACATAACGCTGGTGACGTAAATGGAACTAAAACTCATACAACCAATAATACTTTTGTATCATTATTAATTATCAAATCAAATGATTTGAAATCGAAACAACCAACTCTGAATTTAAATACACTTACTTCCCGTCTTCGGCCTATCTAGACTCCTGTTGCGCTGCTTGCTTCTTATTGCAAGCAATACAAAAAATGTAGCCGTTTTGGAACAGGCACGATTAATGTGCCAAGTATGTGTGGTACAAATGTCAGTTGAAATCAAAATAAATATTGAATCTGCCTCCGTTGCCATGTTTACTCTTCAAAATTATGGATCAACATCTATGCTATCAATATTCTTACATCATTGTATGTAAGTCTGCTTCATTTCATATATAAATTTCCACTGCAGTGATTTTTTTTAACATGCTTACGTGCCTTGATAGAACCTTTTATTAATGCAAACGTATTCTTTGCATTAGGAATTATCCATTCGGCCGTGTGTACTGTAGTGCTATGTAAGTAGTTAGATCCGCGGTATAAATTTCAAGGAGGACTATAGATTCTTCACGTTTCTCGCTCTGAAAGCTAATAGTCTTCAGTGTGGTGTTTAAACAAAAATGTGACGAACGAAATGTTACTACCACTTAAATTTAATCGACTGGGTCTCTTGTCTCTCTCTTTCCTCTTTTAAGTGGAAGAGATTTTAAGGAATTATTACATTCTCCCGTACGTCTTTTTGTGCTATAAATGGTTAACAAGTCCAGCCTGCAACTGCAAAATTTGTGGTTCGAACCCCAGTGAGGACATATAGTTTTTTATATATGTGTCTTCCATCATAAAACCGATAAGCAAAGCAGCCTTTCTATATACTTTGTTGTGTCTATAGTCATTGTTATTTCCAGAACTGCAGCCACTTTCAACTGATCATTGAAGCATTCAATTCCATTTGAAAAAAAAAAAAAAAACTTAAATTCTGAAAAATTATACAAAAAAATGTTTCTAGCTAATTTTTAGGGGGGGGGGTTAACGATTTGATCTGTCTGAAACAATTCTGATGGAATAAAATATTTTTCCGAAGCATTTTATTAAATGCTTTTTATTTAATAGGTTCAAATGAATTGATTCAGGTGTATTTAAATAAATCGTTACATACATTTATTATTGTTATTCAATAATATCATTGTTGTCAATTAAATTCATTCAGGTGCATTTAAATAATCGTTGTAGACTGTATTGTGTGCTTTCAGATGACGGTTGCTGGAAACGAGCAAGTTTTGCTTTGAGCGTTCATAAAGTAATTTCGAAATGCTGTAATTTACAGAATAAATTATCATCTTAAACGTTTATAGCTGTGTAAAGAGAAGACTTTCATAAATACAATTCGATAATAAATATTTCATCAACAAAAAGTTCTCTTTGGGTCTAAAAGTAGCTGATTGCTCTTTAATGCAGTACATATATTTTTTTCTAAAATAATACTAAAATTTAATATGATGAATTACTTTCCTAATTACTTATTTTGTGCTCAGTTTGTTAATGAATTATTTACATTACCTCTCATTGCGTACTGATTAAAGAATAAAGGTAAATTGAATAATTAAATTTGCATTTAACGAAAGGACGGTTTCTATTAAAAACATTAAAACAAACCTAAAGAAAACCTTATTTGCAGTCTGAACGATTAAATTCACTTCTTTATACTTTATTTAAAAAGATATCCTTACGTGTTCCGTTTATTACACCACGCCAAAGAAATTACATTTAACCTGACTTTGATGTTTACAAGGCTATTAAAAGCAACATCTTTTCAAAGGAGATTTTCTAAATTCCTCGCTAAAATATATATCAGGATAAAATTCATAAGAGCATAAAAAAAATAAAAGTCTCTATGCCAGAAACTGTTTATCCTGCATGCTTCCCTGTCAGAACAGCATAAGAATCAAGAATTTCAAATAGTCTGCTGTTACAACAGAAAACGTAGTCCATGAACTCTTTCTCTCCTCACACCTCCCCACGACTGATGAATGTTCTCCACGTTTTTAAGCCCACCCTTGGGAATCGCTGGGTCAAACCCCGGATTGTTTGTCTTCTGGGGACAAGCAGGTGATTTACTAACAAGATTTACGCATTCGAGAAGCACTACAGCAGCATAAATTTTCGTCTGAGTTAATTACTAAAAGACGAAACAGAGCTCGTCCATTGCAAATGATGCCTACGATCGTTTCTCTGCTTTATCCCCCCCAAAAAAAACTAGCTAGTGCAATAATAAATCATTTCTTAATCGATTATTTTTCGCGCCTTTAGATTAAAAAAAAAACTGTTCCTTAATGAGAAAAATGCAAAGTAAAATAAAAGCCGAGGCACATGATTTAAAACTATTTATAATCAATAGCAAAACGGCAAAAAAGTTCCATTAATGTTTTTAGTTCCTTGCAATAACAATGGATGGTCTAAGAGCATTTTGAGATGGCAATAAATCAAGATGTCAAAATTATATCTCTAATATGTATCTACGAAAAAAAGATCTTATATTCAGCTTTTGTACTTTTGTTTGGTTACCTATCAGAAATATTTAAAATTTAGGCTTTTATGCAAATAAATTTAAGTAACAGCAAAACCATTAATTTTTTTACTGTTATTTGGATTTTATTTATTCGCTTTATATAAATATTTGAATCCTAAATAATATATGTAAATAGAACGTTGTCTTGATCTTTGACACTAAGGCATTTTGTACCTAGGCAAGCACTACGTTCATTTAAGTCACCAAGAATTTTAATTCTGTTTCCAATAAGTAATCCAAAAACCGCACAATCAATGCTAATAGAAATGTCAGTGTATTTTTGGTAAAAAAGACAAATATGACTCACGTAGTTCACATTTGGTGTGGAGTAAAGCTAATATAAAACATGAGCAATAAAAACAAGACTGACACTAGAAGTTAGTCTGTTCTTCTTAATCTTACCCTATCATAGTGTTAACCACGATACTACCGTGGACTGCTACTACTACTATATATACAAAATTCGCAGCAGTATTTAAATAATAACATTGCTTAACGAGCAAAGCATAAAACATATCACATCTGTAGTGACTGTGAGGTTTCTCAAATCAGAAAATACGAACAACAAATTATAACTTGGTCCGGATTTTAACCATGGAACTTCAAATGTTAGCTAGATGTGTGATGTGTTAACCTCTTATGCACGACAGGACGTAACCCCTACCGTTCACTTCTACTTAAAAAGATGACTCTAAAAAGCACGAAACCCAGTCGACCAAACCCTAGACGTGATACACTATCAATTACAATACCTTCTTTCAAGCACCACTGTAGAGACTACTAAGTTTTCATACGATAAAATAACCTCCAGTTGTTAGGTAAACTTTCTAATCACTTAGACCGCAAGAATTCGCATGGAGGAATGCTATAGTTTTTTATGTATTATTTCGTGATTCAGGTTCTACAAGAGTTTGAAATAAATCTAGAACAGCTGGAAACCAGAAAGAGTATTCAGAGATTTTAAAATTTAAGAGATGTGTGAACTGCAAAAGTCACAAAAATTGCGAAGAATTTTAAGTATATTTTGATAGTTTTTCTTCCACTTTATGCTTGTATTACCACAATCATTCGGGATGAACCGGCTGACACAGCTAATTTATATAAATAATGAAAGCCTGATCTGAAAGGTGCTTTTAGCTCTTTTTTTAAAATAATATTTATATTCTAAGGGAAATAGCTTACTATACAACTGTTATTTAAAAAAATAATATACATATCTCTGCCCACTGCACCCCTATTTAGCTTTTAGGGATTCGTTCCTGTTCATAATATTCGCCTAGTTAGTATGTATTTCATTTTAAAGCAACGCTGTTTGCTAAAGTATGGAAAATATTTAATATTCCCTTCAGTTGCTTAAGTTAATAGCAATATAAATTTAAATTTCATTAAGTCATTTCCTATTAATTCTGTAGCTTAAAATTGAGAATATATTTTGCAATTTATATAAAAAAGATTTGTTTTGTTATTATTGCTTTATATTTAACTTATATCTTCTTTAAGTATAGTCTGTAAATAAAATAATAAAAATTAGTTATAATGTAAATGTAAAAAAAAATATTTTAACAGTATGTGACAAACTATAACACAAAGAATTATGCTAAAATCTATACAATATTAATATTTAGTATTCTTTTTTGGAAAATTAGTAACTTTTAATAAGCGGTGTGTTTCCTTATTTTATGGAATGTTTCGATATAAAAAGCGAAAATAAACAAATTTATTGGTCTAAATTTGTATTTACTTACCACTTTAAGTAGATCTTAAGCATTCAGTTCTGAACTTATACAATGCAGAATGTTAAACATGACAGTGAGGTTTGCAATAAAAGCATCAACAGCATTTACAAAGGAATATACTTTTAGTTAAAAGAAGCAGTTCATATTTAAAATAAAAAAAAAAACACAAGATGTCAGCACCACATAACTCACATTCTACTATATTATCTTCATAAGCGATTTTGGCAAAAACTTTTAGACATTAATATCAAAATGTAAGCTCAGATGGCAGAAGACAGGGATATGCACTCAACAAAAATAGGCACCTCAGGACTTTTCCGATGAGGCAGACATCCCGAGAAAATTGATCGCTTAACGCAACCATTAATCGTTGGTAACGGTACCGGATTTCTTTCTTCTTTTTCTGTGCGAAACGTTCCATCACCTAAGTACAGCTAAGATAAAATGCTATATCCACTAGTTTCCAGAGATTTGGGTTTTGTAGTAGTATTTGCTGGAAGTGCAGTTAATAATTCTATCGGAAGGCAACTCCCATAAATTTTCATTGAAGCGACAAGGGGTTTTTGTTGGGTCATTCATCTCATGTTACATATATCTTAGGTGTCATTGTTAATTTGAGCTTATTCATATGTAGCTACTTGTTAATTACTAGGTTCCCTTTTTTAAAACCAAAACTCTTTCGTTGAATTTCAAAGCTGAATTATTATTGATTATAAGTATTAAGAAAATTGTATTTTATAGTTATATATTGAATTTTTATTATCAGTTTGCGGCTTTTACATTGTGTCCTTTATATATTATATTTGTAAATTTCTTTTTAAGACTTGAGAATTATATGTTTGCTGATATTTGAAACACATAAATGTGTTTGCCGTCCAACCGGGATAGAAGTTAGTGACTCTGACTGCCGTAACGAGGATTCTGGATTCAAATCCAGGAGAAGGCATATGTTTTATACATGTAAAGTGTCTGTGCGGCATGGGGGCTCTCAAAATATGCGGCGAGCCAAAAATCCTCTCGAAAAGTTGGGGTAGGGGATAAGGGGTGGAAGACCCTATCTCAAAACTGGTGAATGAAGTGAGCTAAATGCGAGCTGTCACCTGTAAGATGCTCAAGGCTGCCAGCGACGGGTGCATTTGACTCCTTGCCACGATGAATGTCTTAGGCTTTTGCTGACCATTGTCAGACAAGGGAGACTGGTAACAACAACATCAGCAATGTGTTTTATAGCATGCACAAGATCAAATCGTTGTAAGCTAAATAATTCTAGCTAAGAAATTAACAAGATCAGTTAGGCTGCCAGACAAAGAACGTGAAAGATTTCACATTCAAATTCTTTGGTCAGACTACAACAAATTTGGTCCTGAGACATTTGGTAAAAAATTTTAGTAAAAATATACGAAACCTAATTTGTTATACGAAGATAGTTATGCATGCAAATTTTTAAATACATATTCTAAAAAGATATTTTTTGGTCAGAAAAATGTGAAAGCAGGAAATTGAATTTTCCATCTATGAAAACATTAAAATTTGAAAATTTCATGTCTCGTTATTTTGTTTTATACGATACATGAAACTACCATTCTGTCAAACCCCTTCGAAGGGTGGAAATGGCTTTGGTCATATAAATTTGAAAATATTTTTATGGTCAGTTTCTTTTATCAGAACCTTTTTTAAAGGAAATGACTGACAGATATTAGAGCGGAAAAAAAACTGAAAACGTTCTTTATAGAGAGCAAGTGTAAAAATTTAAATTTCCTAAGTTTTATTGAAAGGTTCAAGCTACTGTAATTTTCATACTTGAAAGCCTACTTTATTTGATTCATTTCTTAAGCTAGAAGCATGGGTCTATAACAAACCATTTAAAAATATATTCAGTTCTGCAATCGTTTTGAAATACCATGCATATATGTAACTTGAAACTTATTATTATTGAAATCACCTTTAAAACGTTCGAAATACAAATATTTTATTTCGAACAATATTACGACTACTTGCTTTCAAATCGTTGAGTTTGTTAACCAAAATTCATCTTTCAAATAACCAAAATTCCAAAATAACCAAACCAAAATTCCAATTCGTAATAACAGAAATTCAGTACAAAATATGAAATAGATAATAAAACAAATTCCAAATCTGGGCTTCCAAATGCCCATATTCGAGTGGGGGACTAAGTTATTCAAAATTTGATGTCTCTAGGTACTGTTGTTTTTTCACAATGCGATAAACATTCATGCAGATACTTCATTATTTAATTTCTTTAAATAAAGTGCGGGTCTGTAATATTTGGTGGCAACAATTTGAAAAGTGAAATGCTGTTTATAGTGGACCAACGCAAAATGCCAAAATAAAATTAATAGCCCTTCCGAGTAAATTGCCCCTTTGGGCTAAAAAAAAAAGAAACGCATTTTATCACATGAATAATTAATTACTGATGTATTCAATTCTTTTAATAATTTGAAAGCTCAGGGCGATGCATTGCCGAAAAACATCAAGAAACTAGAATTAGAATTAACTTTTGCGACTATTTTTTTCTTCTTTTGATCTAAGAAGACATGCTGAAATATCATCGTTGATTTGTTACTAATTAAAGCCATGTTATTAGCTTATGCATAGTGGTAGGTTTCCAAATTTGGGATATAGCTTTGAGACAAATATATGAAAACATTATTTCTTTATACGCCATTTCTTCTTTGTTATTCTACATAAACAGAATATAAAAGCAGCGAGCTTCGTAAAACTATTAATACAAAGTAAAAAAATCTTCGAACAATAAGGATTCACTTGATAGATCATGATTTCAATACTATCTATAGTTTCTTCCTTTAAAATAGTTACAAATGGGAGGGGGGGTTGTCAGCTCTCCCTGTTTGCGACCGTAACGCATGTCGTTACCCAGAATTTAGAAATTCACAATACAGCGCTTATTTTCTCCATCTTATTTAAGATTAGTTGAAGTCAATTTTTATTCCTGTGCTTTTCGCGAAGCGAAATACGTTAAGCGCAAATGAAGTGGGAAAAAACAATTAGAAGTCTCAATCATCTTCACACAGCTGTCGTTACGAATGTTACGAGGCAAGCCGAGTAGCGGAAAATAACCCTGAAGTCCCTATTTTAAAGTAACATGTTATAGCTGTTCTCTGTAATGAGTAAAGTACTACTTAGCCCAGAATGCCTGATCTGATCCTGACCCTTGCCCATTTATTACTATGAGAAAATTATCTCTTCCTCAGACAACTGTACTCGTAGCGAAACAGGATCTCCAGAACACTAGCTTTTCTCATACCCATTAATATAAGCAAATTCTTGCATTAGACCAACTGCAAACGAACTCGAGTTTCGAAGATATATAAAAAATCATCCAAATTTTCATCACAAAATCAACAATATCATTAAATAGCTTTCGACAAAACACGCAAACAGATATTGAGTAATAATTGTTAGTAAAATGTATTTATATTAGTATACAGATGCTTCTAAATAATAATCGCATGAAAATGTCTTGGCAAGTTTGCGCGGAACTTCTGTAGGATGCTTCACTGGATCATTAGCATCACGAGACCGTACTTGTATCGCTAAAGTCCTGGTGCCTCGTATGCTTATTCCTGTCCTGTCTTGTGCTGCAAGTATATTGTATACAACTAAGAAATAAAGAGATACTTTCATATACTAAATTTTCAATGAAGATAGTTTGATTTACACTAGTGCTTTGTCATAAGCAAAAGAACTCGATTAACTGGTTCTAAATAGTTGCTTTTTAAGGCTTCATGTTTAGAATTATAAAACGTCAATTGGTTTTTCTCTCCCCCTTCAACCTTGTTCCCAAGATATATGGATTTTAATTTTCGTAAAGTTTAAAAAACCAAAGAAACTTCCATATAATTTAAATAACCATTAAAGAGTTAGTCTGGTGTCCACAGCGGATACAGCTTTCACACTGAGGTGAAAGGTTAATACTTTCCATCTTCAGGGACATACAGTTTTTCAATGAAAAAGCTACGGCGTAGTTAGTGTTCTGTTTAGTTCTGTATCCTTGAAGATAGAAACCAGCCTTCTCTACAAGGCATCTATCAAACAAGACACACCACAAAATGATCATTATGCAATGATGATGATGTTCCACAGAACGTTATCGTGTTTAATTGCTGTAATTATAAAAGACCAAGGAACTTTAAGGCGCAGCTGACAGAGGAACACTTTCTTTGCTTTCCGTAATCATGTATTGGAAAAATATTTTGCAAACAGCGATTTCTTTATTCGAAAAATAGGTAGCGAATATTTTTTAATTTTGATTTTCCAGATGTAGAAAGACTAAGAGGAATTATCTCTTGCCATCATAGTAACATATTAAAATTCCTATCATAGAACATATTAAAGCTATTACATATAGCTATCATAGAACATATTAAAGTTCAGTAAATGCATAGGCAATCTGAGAATTTTATTGCGGCATCTTAACTTAGGATGAGGTAACAAAAAGTCTGCCATGCCATGAGAGTGGTTTAAGTCAAGGGTATCATACCTTGATTCTCATTGTATCTGATATCAAGCAGGTGGCTAATGAAGGGCATGGACAGTAAGGCTTTTCTTATCATCTATCTAGACGTGAGAAGCATACAGTGGTAACATGGTCGCCATTAATCTCAAAGTATTACTCCCCATGGACGTGAAGCTGCGCAGTACAATCTGTTTCTTCCTTCTTCTGACTTTATCATGTGGTATATCGTACCTTTTGCCACCTAAAAAATACCATCTCCTGTAATTTGGATTTATGGCCCCAGACGCCCCTCATTATCAAAGTAATTAAAAATATGAATACCTAATTTTATGACACGCTTTGTGCAGTTGCCGTAAAAGAGTAGCCGCTATTCCTTGGTGAGTATTAATTCCTAATCAATTAAGTGGAAAATTGTGGTTGATAAATTGCGTATCATATTATAATTTGATAGCATCGGAAAGAAGAAAAATAGCAGACTAAAAAAACTCTCTCGGGAAACGTATCCTGCTTATTAGAAGATTAAAGTAAAAGTAGACGAGCAGACTAATGACCGAGAGATGCTAATATGGTATCTCATCATGGAAACTTATTTCTTTCCTCTTTCGGCTTTTTTGAATTAAAAAAGAATTTATTAAAACAGCAGAAGGGAACTGAATTTTATTACATTTTTAGAACAGAAACTTATTATATCAGATAAGGTAAACGGTAATTTAAAAGTATAGCTCAAAAATTTATTTTTCACGAAATTTAATATGCATTATACTCTTAAATTCATCAAACAAGAGAATAAAAATTAATATTTAAGAGCAATACTTCGTATTCATTAACAAAATCATTCACTGATCATATTTGCCTATATTTTGTTATAGTTAGTATTCTTATTTGTAAAACTGACCTTTCTATTTTTATGTAGATTTTGCTTCAAACTCAATTTTTTTATAATTTATGCTACATTTTTTTTCCCTCCGAGCGGAACATGTGTAAGATTTTAAGCTTTTTACAATTCATGTTATCTTTGTATGTATGATAACCTTTTAAAATTGCTTTATCTTCGATAAAACCGTGAAGCGCTTTGGGATTTTGTAGAATTAGTGCATTAATGCACTTATCTATGCGTGGAGTCTTCTTTAGCTTTTCTGCATTAAGAAAAATTCGAACTAATTGTCAGATTATTCTGAATAAATTTATTTATCTGTGCGTGGTGTGCTTTGTAAATCTTTTTACCCTGAAAAATACCGTAAAGTACTTTTTAGGTTTCGGAACATTATTGAACAAAAGTTATTGCATCATAATTTAAGGCTTTTGCGTTATAAGATAAAATTATCCAATAATAACTGTCACCTTATTTTAAATAAATCTCTTTTCGTGGCATATCTTTATCGTTTAGCCAGTACATAATCCACTTCTTTAAGTGAAAGCAATAATTCAAAAGTAAAGGAGTAAAGGAAATTGTTAAATTCTTGTTTTTGTTTTTTATTTCCTTGTACTTGTAAAGGAAGTATTGTAATTCCCAAAAATTCCGGTATCATATTTCAAAGGAAATATTCATTTTGACTGTTCCTGAATCCTTTTTTTTTTTTTTTTTTTTTTTTTTTTTTTTATTTTTTTGCATGACGTCTGTATTTGCAAACAGATTAAAGGACTGATTTTTCCAAAACGGATTGTAAAATGTATTTAAAATGAATTCAAAAGGGATTTTTTCGTGACGTCAATAGGAATGTAGACATCTCGCATAACTCTGAAACGATTAGCCGCAGATCTTTGAAATTTTGTGTATGGGACTGCACTTAACTATTTTATTATTGCAATCGGCAGTCTCCGAACTCTTAATGGCAAACCGCACATTGAGTTGATCAATGTTTACGAATTTCGCTCATTGCGTATGCTCAATAGTGTACCGTTGGCGTGGGAGAAAATACTGGCGAATAACAAGGTCCGTACAGTGAACGGACCACTGTACGGACCTTGGGCGAATAAAAATAAACAACCCTACACAAGCCTGTTCGTCATGTAGGCCTTAGCGACTCTTTACGATTGCAATACTATGGACACTTTTTTGTGCTTATTGAACTTGCTTCTGTTTCATTTCATTTTGGTTTATTTTGTTCATAATCATTACATTTAGTATCAGTTATTTTTAATAATTTCTTTGGCTTTAATTCAGTCATTTAAACTAGATATATTCCTTAAGTTGTTAAAGTATTTATGAATGGATCGCATGGTAAATAATCGATTGCTTTTATTCCTCAGAAGTACAATCAATCAGAAACATCATGTAATGCTTCCTGTTTTGTAATCCTTTTTAAACGAAAATTTGGGAGTTTACAATTTATATTTACACCTAAGTAATGAAGCAACGTACAACCTAACAAAGTTTTAAAACCTCGAACTGTTTACGTCCGGATAACAGAACATCAACCCTATACCATATTTATCTTCTTTTAAAATAAAGCCAAAGTCGTAATTGCGCCAAATTCTCTTCTGGGCATGCGCAGTGTGCATAATTCGTTTAACGTTGTTCAACTGAATGAGCGGTCTGCCATTACGCGTCCCGTCCCGAACGTATATGTATATTCCCACATCTTTACACGACTTTACAAGTCTTCACCCGGCTTTTATTTTTGCAGGCGTTGGTTCAAATCATATATTTGCAATTACAAAAGTGTTTTAAAGGATGAAAATATTCACGTTTTGACAGTGTAAAAATAAAAAATAAATAAACAAAATAAAACAAACCTAATTTTCGACAACTAGCGAAATCTAACTGTTAATGCGGTCTCATGGTTCCTATACTTACATTCCGGAAAGTTTTACACTGCTTGTGCTTATAAGAAGTTTGACTCCCGTATGACAAAAATTAAGCAGGATATTTAATTCCAGAATTTCCAATTTTTGATATCTTTTTAAACTTGCCTTGATGGATCGATTAATTACGTTAGAACAGTTCGAGAAAATAAGTTTAAATGAAGTGCATCAAAAATGCGAATAATTTAATAGGCTATAAAAGCAAGTCAAATAGTGTCTCCATCAATTTTTTTTCAAGACATTTCAATCTTAGAACCTTCAATCTTAGAACTGAACTGTAAGTTTATCGCAAATGTTTCTCGCGTTGGCATATGAATGTAATTTTCCCCCACAGTTATACTTGCGATATTTTTAATAGTTACTATAACGGGGTGAATGTTTATAAAATTAATTGTCAGATATTTACATGTTAGTTTATAAATTACATCATTTAGAGATATTATTAAAAAACTGGTAGAAAGATTATAAATTATTAAAAACGTTTTATTCAGATGTAAGTCTTTGTAAATCACAAGCATTGAGATTGTGCCTGTAACTAAGTGCAACCAGTGGCAAATCCTTGAATAGACGTGTAAACGACTTATCGCTACATCTAAAGTTAAATAGAACTTAAGAAGGGTGTATAAGATCCTTTTACTCAGAACTCAAAATAATTTAACAGAAGGCATATCTTGTGCTTACATAACCAGCCAGCATTTATAGCACAACTCAAAAAATAATGAATTCAATTTTGAAACTAAGTTTTAAATTAGCCCAAAAGCTACACAGGAATAAATAAAGCGCAAGTTAGACTCAACCTATACCGTCGTGACAAGCACTATTGGAAGAATAAAACAATTCCGCACACAGACTACTATTGAAGAAATTTGACTAGTAACGCAGTTGCTGGTTACGCAGTTCCAGTGATTCAACAGTCTAAAACCCTCCTTTAAATACCATCTGTTTTATTTGAACAAGCGCGAACTAAAAATTAGCATTCTGGTACAAAAACTGAAAGGAAGAATGATAATACAGAGTTTTAATATAAAATAACTGGTTAGATAAAAATAAATAAAGCCTTACACATTTCTAAAAAACGTTCGGTATCCATTTAATTTAATTATTCCGCTATGTACAAACACGAATTGTTTGAATTTCTCGATTGTTTGTGTATGTGTAGCTGAGCTTTGAACTATTGAATAAACTTAGAATAGCAGTGCTGTCTGTGTAAATGGTAGCTCTTCGTAAATTTTAGCACATAGTTTTGCATTTTTAAAACTTTACATTTTAAAAAGGAATGGATGATAGAAAAACATTTTCGACCTTCCAAAATTAAAATCTGAATTTAATTAGTATACTTAAAGAAAGAGAAAGAAATAGAGAAAATATATATTCTTATTTTACTACATGGCAATTCAGCGTAAAGACACCATTCTAGAATTAATAAGCTACTAGAAGTTTTTTTATTTCTTAAAATGTGGTTATCAACTCCGTAGTATTAAAACGCAAAAATTAATCAGCAGTCCACACACTGCTTTTATTTGCATATTTTTTTGAGGGATTAGTCTTTCAAAACTCAAAATAAATTCAATGGAAATACTCAAAATAAATTCAATGGAAAAATAAATTCACTGGTTCATTCTCAAAATAAATTCAGTGGTTCAAAACTCAAAATAAATTCAATGGAAATACTGCGTTACGCGTTCTGCAGAAAATTCAATTTATATCATACTATTTGTTTTAAAGCTAATAAAGCATGAAAATATCATGTCACCACAATTACCCTTCCTTTAGATACATTATCTAATATTCATGAGTGAAGAACTTAATAGCATGATCTATTCTGACAGATTACAAAGCTTGATGGATGTCCAAAACGTGCAGCACGGGACGGTTGCTATAGAGACGCTAGAAAAAAAAAAACTTTTAATCAGTTGTCGAAAAGACAAGTAAAGTCACACTCCGTTTTTCAATTGCGCTTTCTTCACTCCTCCATTAATTATTCTTTTCTGTTATTTTGAGCGTGCAAAGAAAGAAAAAAGAGAAAATCTTCCGTCTTCCATGGTCCACTGAATGAACGAAATGAAGATTGGTGTAGGTGGTTGACAATAGGTCACTAAGTTGACCACGTGATTATAAACCCATTTATTCTTCCTTTTTTCCTCCAGAAAAACGTTTTTCTTTTTAAAAAGGAAGAAACCTTTCAAGAATTTGATTGATAGGGTGATAGGCTGAAACTCATTTATCAGAATTTGAAAAGGTGAAGAGAAAAGTGCATGGAGTATGGCAATGCAAGGAATAGCAGAATTCTGGTATCGATTTTAAGTAAATTCTTTTGGGCGATAAAACCTTCATAATTAGACATCTTACACTAGGCTTTGTTATAATGTGAAACATAGTACGCAATAATCAGGCACAAGATACAGGCTACACGCGCAAAGCTAAGTTCGAAACATAAACTGAAAATTTAAGAAAGGTTACAAGGTATTTCTTCCGCTTTCGTGGTGTAGTGGGCAGCACGCTCGGCGCGTATTCGAGAGGTCCGTGGTTCGAGTCCCGACGAGGGTATGGCTCATTTTTCATGACTCCTGCTTCGAAATAACCTAATGACTCTATAGTGGCGCCCAAACTAAAAAAAATAGTGGATGATGATTCTCCACCACCAAGATTTGGCGATTGGGTCCCCTAATCCCCAGTCGCCTTCTAAAAGGGGGGGGAGTCTTGTCCCGCCGTCTTAGCATGCCTTCGTGGTATAGTGGTCAGCACGCTCATCACCACTCAAACCACGGACACGCCGGGACTCGAACCACGGACATCACGTATTCGAGATGTCCGTGGTTTGAGTCCCGGCGAAGGCATGTTTCATTTTTCATGACTCCTGCTTCGAAATAACCTAAGGACTCTCTACATGGTAACACTAGATATTTACGGTTCAAGAATATTTGTTGTTGTAACTGATGTCCGTGAACTGCAAATTTTTGTTGTTGTTGTTGTCATCAATCTCACTTGTCTGAAAATGGTCAGCACAAGCCCACGGGATTCATCGCGG
>KK120625.1:33933-68288 GCA_000611955.2 Stegodyphus mimosarum
AGTCATGTGCGCTTGTCGTTGGCAAGAGTCTTGAACACCATATAGGTGACAGCCCGACTTTAACTCAGGACCCACCCCCAATTTTGACAGGGAGTACCCCGGAGGAAGGACGAATCCCAGGGTCTCCTATCCCTGTTCCCCTACCACATAGCCTCTCGAGAGGACTTTCGGATCGCCGTATATTTAGAGTACCTCAATGCCGCACAGACACTACACATTTAAATCAATGCTTTCTCCGGGATTCGAACTCTGGCCCTTCGGTTACGGCAGTCAGAGTCACTATATCATTTGGGAGGCTGTACACTTTCATAAATACATGTATGATATTGTATTTTTGATTTAATTCATTTTTTAAATACGCGAATATTTATTATTTTGGACAATCGCCATTGAAACTATAATAGAATTTATTTTAAATCTGTCGGCACTTAGTACCTTATTTTTTGACACTTTTGGACAAAATTTTTGAGGACTCAATCTGATCTGTTACCATACATATTCAAGTTACACTGCTAAGAGAGAGAAGATGCAGTTCAGATGGACGTTTCTAAATTTTGGTATCCACTTTAGCTTCATAGAATATACTTCAGTTGCTTACATATGAAGTCGATTTTCTACTCCATCTCTTTTAAATAGAATATTTGCATTACTTTTCGAAATTTTAGCACAAATGGGCTGTTAGTCTCGAAACGGGATTTTTCGTCGTCCTCCGTAAACGATGAATCACTTTTCGAATTGTTGCTGCAAAATACTACTGCCTTGTATTACTCTTAAAGAAATTAAGTAATGAAGAATCTGCATATATGTATGTATGTTTCTCGCACTGTGAAAAAACAACGGTACGTAGGGCCATCTAATTTTGGAGAACATAATATTCCACGCGAACATAAGCACCCGGAAGCTCGAATTTCGAATTTCATATTAATTCATCAAATATTTCATATTTTGTAAAACTTTAGTGAATTTTTGTTTAACGGATTCAACGATTTGAAAGCGAGCAGTGGCACTGCTGTACAGAATAAAATATTTTTATCTCCAGGACATGAGACTCTGGATCGGAATTTCTGAAGATATGTTGTTTTTAAATATTTTGTGATTTTGTTGTTGAATTGAATTGTATGTGGGTAAGTGCGAAGAACGTGATATTTAATTAACAAATTTACACACAAAACGTTAATAATAAAAAGACAAAAAAAGAGTTGAGACTTGGAAAAAAAAATGTTATGCCAGCACTTAATGATGCATCAAGGATTCTAAACGTGTACTACTGTGTTGGTTTTGAAATTTTGCTCTTGAAGCGTATATGTTGAAGTGCAAAGAAAATTATACTTAATAATAACACTGAAAAGACAAAAAAAATGGTTTATTAGGAGTGAGTATAACGCCAGACAGGTAGACTGCGAGCTCAGGAAAGCGTAAAAACCTTAACAAACCCTTTTAAAAGACCGTTAAAATCTGAAACCCTTCATTTTTTTTAAGCTTAAGTAATTTTCCAACAAAAAATGTTTTTCAAAGTACAGAGTTGACATCATATATTAATTTACATTATTGTGCTTATTAGCTAGCAATAGATTGTGGATAAAATGACAGCACGATGCTATAGTAAAAAGTAAACGAAACATCAGTTGTAACTGAAGTAATTATTTTATACGGAATAGAATGTTCCAGAAGTTTCCGGCCTGATATATTTCTAAAAGAAGTAGAAGATGCTTTAATAGGTTCTTTTTTTTAACATGAGCTCCTTTCACCTCTGTCTCATTTTCATATCGTTTAATGAGTAACTCTGTCCCTGAAAAATTAATATGAAAGTTTATCCTCAAAAAGTTTCATAACAGCTCTTATCATGCCTTCCACCATTAAATCTGTTTCGATAAAAATCCTATTTCAGTTTGGAGACCAGATAATAATCACTTGGCGATAAATTTGGGCTGCAAGGAGATTAGTCAAGCTTTTTAAACTACGTTACTTTTTTTTAACTGTACTGGCACGTTGCTCTTTTCGAATTGCTGAAGAAAGTCAGGGGGATGTACTCAGTTTGCAGAGACTTCGTTTATACGACTATGTTCATGTGTCAACAAGGCAGTTGTATATCCAATCCTGCCACCTGCTTGTTTTTTGAGTTCTTATCACTAACATTTGGTTCTGGAGCAAGTGCAATATTTTCTGATATCCGTGCTACCTTTGGGTGATTTTTCATGAGAATTCTACAAATAAAAATTGTAGGACAGGAAAGAGACGAATTTGCATATCTTGTAGAATAGGAAATAATAACGTTAATAATAAAAAGAGAAAAAAAAGTGTTGTAAAAGCACCTTACTAAGCAAGCTGAACGTTGATATAATGAATTGAGAAAAGGCTGGAGAAAATAGAAAAATGTATGCCAGCACTTAATACTGCATTGGAAATTCTAAATATAGTCTGCTTATATAATTTTTGCAATTTTGTTGTTGAACTGTATTTGGCATAAATGCGAAGGAAATGACGCTTAATAAAATAAAGTTAAAAAGATAGAAAGAACTAGGTTAGCAAGAGTGAATGCAACAGCAGATTGGTAGACTGCGAGCTCAGGGAGAACGTAAAGAATCCTTAAGAGATTCTTCTGGGCCACCTTTAATATCTGAATCCTTTCAGATTTTGCTTTTTTTTATATTTTTAATGATTTCTTTAGATTCACAAAATGTATTCATTTTCGTGTGATGTGCTTGAAGACAACAGAACTGTCAAAAGACATTTGCTGCTTTACCTCAATCCCAAAATTCCTTGTGTTTCACACATATGTCACAGTTCATGAATTAATTAAAACTGTAGGTTCCCGAGTAAAGAATGGATTTAAAGCCTACCAGAACAGGCGTTTAAGTCGCTGTTTTTTACTGGCCGAAAACAATCGGTGATGTAAGAGAGAGCATAAAAGTCTCCAGTGCCACCACGAAGCATAATTTAGGCACCAAAGCGTGGCCAAACTAAAAAATCGAGGAATGCATTTCCTTCCATTACGTACTTCGCTACCAGAGCATCTTCACACATATTGGCGCACTTCGCCAAGCATAAATCCAGCCGAAACCTAAAGCTTCCCATCCATGTGAAACTTTCTTCAATTTATTGCCTCCAGTTATTTCGTTTCCCTGGTAACACTGACCTTCGGGGGTTGCTGAAACGAGCTCTCAAAAATTCGTTTTGTCACAAAAGAAGCATAAATTTAACTTCCAAGGCGAAATATGACAGCTTTTATTGTTGGCTAGCCGCAGTTATGAGTCAACGACTGCCATCTTCGGAATTCTAAAATAGTGGCTTTTACCAGACGATTATTC
Source organism: Stegodyphus mimosarum (assembly GCA_000611955.2). Taxonomy (NCBI): domain Eukaryota; kingdom Metazoa; phylum Arthropoda; class Arachnida; order Araneae; family Eresidae; genus Stegodyphus; species Stegodyphus mimosarum. The sequence goes on from KK120625.1 coordinate 37,242, forward strand.
GCATTTGTTACGTAGAACACTGAGATGCCAAGAATACATCAAGAAAAACTTTGTAAAGGTACTTAATTTGCCTGTCAATAGGAATTTGCTTGTCAATAGGAATCGAATGGATCAATATGCTATATAGAAGAAAGTTTTTTATCGGAAACGAGTAATTGATTTCAGATAGTCCTGGTTGCTGCCAAAGCGTCTTCCGAAGGAATCTCGTAAGTGTTGAATTAATACTTGATATTAAGCTGCTGTTTTATGTATTTAATTTTTTTAAATATTTTGTTTTACTTAAGCATATTTAATGATTTTAATTTCCGAAATTTAGATTTGCCTTTAAGTAAATTTTAAAAAAAAATTCAATTATTTTTTTAATCGCAACATTTTTGCCAAAAAGAAAAACCTGGGAGATAATACTAATTATAATAATTAGAAATTTCTTTTGATGCTTCCTCACTAAATTAATTTAAAATTAATTTTGCAAGGAAATAATTTGCCAAAAAGCAATGAACGTGATTTACCATCGAAGATATTTCTAAAATTTCTCCATAGAACACACTGTTGATGCACTCTTCTGATGTGCACTAAATATCATTATTAAAACTCAACAAACAGTATTTGGAAACTTAACAATTTATTTTTTGAAAATGAAATCTGCTTTATTTGTGATCGGTGATTTTCGGTTTCTATATCTTTAATATTCCTAATTATTCGATCTCGATAAAATCCCGTTTAAGTCAGATAATTACGATTTTACTGTGAGTAATTTTTTATTACAGATTATGAAACTTAAATTATATAAAATAAAATTAATATTAAAGACATAACTGAGAGACTTTATAACAGTTCTTTATTTTAATGTTTACGAATGCCAACAGATAATTGTTAAGTGAAAATACAGGGGACATCATATTTGCAAGGGATTATTGTACTACGGGAGAAATAGGGTCACAGAAAAGCGTAAACAGTTATGTTTATTTGTTTGTCATAAGTTTTGAGATAAAACGTTATTTTTACTTCAGTTACTTGTTTTATCGTTTGACTTAAAAGTTTTTCAGCATAAGAAATTATGAAGAAGAACTATTGCCATCCCCGTGCGTATGGGTCATACTGTAAATGGTTAGCACGCCTAGCTAGCAAGTGAAAGAGGCATGGATACTTATTTTTTTCGGCTCCGAAAAATGGTGTATTCCGAGCTAAGGTGTAGTGGATAATTATTGCTTACCATTGGATTTGATCAGCTGGGTCTCATGTCTGTCTTTAGTTTCTCAGTAATAATGTAAGAAATTAACGCATTCTCCCATGCGCTATCTAGTGGTGTAAGTGGTTGGCACCTGCAGCTAAACTAGAAAATATGCGCTTAGAACTTGGTGAGGGTACAGCTGATTTTTCACATTTCCCGGCTATGGAAAGCTAAAAAAAATCGCTGCGAAGTGTAGTTAAACAAAGCGTTGTACGAAATGAAATTATGTTTACAATTCTCGAAATAGCCCTGTATCGAATGAGAAACCAAATCATTATTCGGTCTACAACTGGCAATGGAATTAATTCATCAAGTGAAAAACTTAAGTAAAATATTAATAATATAAAAAAAACATTCAAAGCATTTTTAGATTTCTTCATGCATTTTTATCGTGGATTAATAGTCTCTCGACAGATTTTAATTTCTTATATGTAAAACATCTCTAACTTGCAATATGTATAAATATAATGTGGAAGCTTTTCGTTTTATATTTTGGGACAGTTATCCGATCATTTAAAATTAAGCTCTTCTAAATAAACACCATTTACAGAAGCTGATGTGTTACTGTCAGAATATGACATTGTCGTAATGTGCTTCTTATTAGAGCTGTCATATTTCTGATCTTTAATAAATCCTTCAAAATAGTAAACTTTAAAAAATTTTATAAAATGATGGAAATAATCTAGATGGGACGACATGCGTGGCTTATATTGCTTTGCAAAAACCAATGCTTATTGTTCCAAAGTATTTTTTATGTAATACGTAAATATAATATTCTTAACATTTTAATGTAGACCACTAATGTCTTGAAAGGATGAAGCAGCTAATACTAGTAGTTTGACTCGTATTCAAATTTGGGTGACTGAGATGGCTGCACAGTTGGTTTTTCTCATTCTCCCATATGCAAAGAGAATACGAGCCAGTTTACAGAGGAAAAATTCCCCATAACTGCATTTTCCTTCCCTTAGGCAGACAGTCCTGGCGTATTGTGTCGTAATTTAAGTAAATCCATTCTAATTAAAAATATTTTTGGTGTCTTAAATATAATAAATGTAAAATTTATCATTTTTCGAATTAATTTATTCTTAAAATATTATCCTAGGCTTTAATCGGTTCATTAGGAGTAATCGACAGAAATTTAGGAATGGGCATCAGATGGGGGGATCTCCATATGGGGTTCAGAAATTCCATATAAGGGCGTCGAGACCCTAATCAATAAAATCTTTTAATTTAATTGCATTGTCAAATGTATAGGATATTACATTTTTAAATTTTCTTTTAATTAATTTAATTTCATTTCTTTTAATTCGAATGTATAAGCGATTATTTTTTTTTAAATTTATCATGAGTACCCAAAGCTTAGATTATTCGCGGTATAGAATTTCAAATAATTTTTTTACTTCGAATTATCTAATCTATTATTCCCATTAAATTATATGATGAATTACTTTTCCCCTTTTAATGCATTAATGATCCTACCCATTTTAAAAAAAACTTACTAAATAAACACCTTTTTTTTAATTGTATTTGATTTTATGTGTTTTTGTTTCTATTATACGATATCGATGAAAAGATTATAATAAAAGAATATCGCCACTTCATTTTTAAGTGTGCCAAGGTGGGAATTTCAAAAGCAATTTTTCCACGAGAAACGATTTCCATTTCCCGTCTGCTTCAGACTGAAACATATTTTTTTTAAATGTAGAATATCGCTCTTTTTTATCATTCTTGTTATAAATATTCTAAATTTGTTTTACTATCAGTGAAAATTTCACAACTTTATTTCCAATGAATTTTTAGATGTTGAAATTTAAAACCATAAACGTCAAATAATTTAAAATATCGAGAGATTTAAAAAAAATACCCCAAAATTCAGAATTTAGCTTACAATTTTCATGCAACTTTCATTGAAAAGATTTTTTTCAGCTGTAATTCGATGGTGCAAACAATAAAGTTCTCTGATATCTTTAGTTTGTTTGTTAAACGAGGATATGTGTAAAAAATCGATTAAACCTTAAATTAAAAAGTATGTGAACAAAATTTTGAAACAAATCGCTTCACCGCCTTGCATTGTTATCGACCACAATGCCTTTACAGAATTTGAATTCCACAGATTATCAGGAAAAAAGTTAAAAGTCCACGATAAAATTCCACTCACAGTGAAGCACCAGGAGTAAACTAGGTAAAAGCTTATAAAAATTGAAATAATGCTTAATAAAATTAGTATATAACTATTTTAAATAAATGTAAAGTTAGGCTTCTCGTTATAAATCACCTCAGAACTTCAGAGATTGCTCGGCCCACTAGAAGACTGCTAAAGGTGCTATGTAATTAAGAAAGTTTTAAAATCACTCAACGAATCTATGGAATAGATTGGATTTATTAAATTATGGCAACGCACACTAGGGTTACCTATCTAAGGGAAGAGATATATTCGTTGAGGACTTTCTGAGCAAAAATATTTCGTATTTAAATTATGCATGAGGAAATCTACGGAGTTGCCTTACAACCAGCCCGTTCACGTGTATTTCTTTCTATTCGGATAGAATGATTAATGTTATCCGTTCGGCTGGCTGCTGATAAGTCCTACGTATTTTTGAACTATTGGAGGTGTGATGATTGATCTTTTAGGCTTGCTGTACGAAAACAAAAAAAGAAGGAAAACTTGCTGTACATTTCTCTCTTTTAAAAATATATAACCAAATTCGTAAATAAATGAATTAATAAAATAAAAGATTAAAAAAAGTTTCTATGTGTTTAAAATGTTTCCTTTTTCAGTCAGATTCAAATCTCAGAAAATAATAAAGATTTCTGCTTGAAGAATTGTCTTATTTCTTATTATTCCAAAGTTTGACCCCCTCAGGGGCTCACTTTTGTGAGTACGGGTGTGGCAATCCCGAGGTACCCTAGCCCTTCAGGGGATCATCTTCTTGATGAGACGGGTGTCACGATCCTGGAGCCCCAGTGATCTATCCTCTTTTCCGTCTCCCCTGCTCTGAGCTGAAACTTTCGTCCTTCCTCTCTCCCTTGTGGTTCTCCTCTTCGGAGGTTGGGGCTCGCTATGACAGACTGGAACAGCCCTTGTCTCTAGTTCTGAAATGGCGAGAAAACTGCCCACGTGTTTGCCGTGCGTGGAGACCCGTGTCGCTGGAAAAGAGGGTCCTGGTAGTTGAGGGGCGAGGTACTGTCCCCAACACACTGCTTTGGCCTCCGCTTCAGCTAAACGGGAGGCGCCTTGTTGTCCTCACGGGTGTCAATCGGCTGGTCACTAGTCCTTGTGTCAGTGGCTTGGGGATAAGCTTTCGGGAGTACCTGCTTTCGGGAAAGCCGACTGTGGGGCTTCAGTTTGCGTATAGGTCTGGCTAGCCCTAACACAGGATTCTGTGTTCCCTTGTTGGGCTCCGTGGTGGGTGGGGCGGTCGGACCCGAATCTTTATTCTCTACAATATGGCAAAACCACAAATCTATTTTACTAAAGACTTCAATGTCAGTCACGACGCTCAAAGCGCAAATTCTGAAACTTCAACTGCAAAGAAAATACGTACGGATGGAAATGCGAGTAGTGGAAAGAACTGTCCCCGCTTCCTTGTTGTCTCTAGTCCTTCTGGCGAGCTGCAAAAGATGTCTCCTTTCGTAATAAACAAATACATCCACTCTTGTATTGGTGAGCCTAGAAATATAAAGCGTCTCCGCTCTGGAGACTTGCTTATTGATACAATTTCGGCTACCCAGTCTGCATCTTTACTTCAAGTGACCAAACTAGGCCAAGCAAATGTCACTGTTACATCACACAAGACATTGAATGTTTGTCGCGGTGTAATCTCGGAAGTCGACCTTCTGTATGTTCCTGAAGAAGAGATCGCATCCGAGCTATCTGACCAAAACGTCTGTGGTGCTAAGCGGATCAAGATGCGTAAGGAAGGTCAGTTGATCGACACGAAACATGTGATCCTGACCTTCAACTCGCCTGATCTGCCTAAGAATATTAAGGCCGGATACCTAAATTGTCCAGTAAGGCCATATATTCCAAACCCCATGCGATGCTTCCAATGCCAGCGCTTCGGCCATTCTAAGATGTCTTGTCGTGGCAGCATCACATGCGCCCGATGCTCACAGATTGGTCATGATAGTGAGAACTGCACCGCCGCGCCTTTATGTGTAAATTGCAAGGGTGAACACCCAGCATTTTCTCGCCTCTGCCCGAAATGGAAATCTGAAAAAGAAGTGCAGACTACAAAAGTTACAAGGAACATCTCATATGCTGAAGCCAGAAGGTTAGTCCAAAGCACACAGGTTCGACCAAATACATCTTACGCCAGTGCTCTTAAATCATCTCGTACAGTTGCCACCCAAACTTCAGTTGGTATACAGACTCAACCAAATAAAACCCAACCGATTATTAGCAGCAAGAAAAAAGAAAACCCAACACATATAGTGCAAAGAAAAGAAACAGTAATTGAAAGGAAACCCAAAAATCTCACTCAGAAAACAGTCAATAAAAATAGAAGCCCCAGCAACAGCTCTTTTGATGGGATGATTTCTGAATCTGTGGATTCAGACAGTATGGAAATAGAAGAGGGTCTAGAAGTTCCCAGGCATCTTCTCCCACGAAAAACTAAAAAGCAGCACAGAAAGAACAAAGAGAAATCATAATGGCCACCCTCGTCTCATGGAACTGTCGCGGTTTCCACCGAAATTTGCTAGACATCAAAGCAATAATCAATACCCATGATCCTGTGTGCTTAGCAATACAAGAAACTAATCTAAAACCAGAACAGCAAGCAAAACTTCGGAGGTTCTCATTGCTTAGGAAAGAAAATCTTGCAGGTGAACGTGCCAGTGGGGGTGTAGGCCTCCTCACCTCACTGGACTATCCATCAAATGCACTTCCATTGACGATATCCCTCCAAGTTGTCGCTACCCAAATAAATTTGAACATTGTTGTTTCAGTTGTTTCCCTGTATTTGCCTCCAAATGAGCACATTGATCAGCAGGATTTAAATAATCTTATAGAGCAGCTGCCTGCGCCATTTATCATAATAGGAGATTTTAATGGCCATAGTCCGCTCTGGGGAAGTAAAGACACAAATTCCCGAGGAAGACAAATTGAGCAGATGATCGAAGATCATAGCCTTTGTCTCCTGAATAATGGGCAGAGTACGTACTTCCATGAGCCTTCAAGGACATTCCACGCTCTCGACCTTGCCATCTGTTCACCATCTCTGTTGCCATTTTGCACTTTTAGTGTGGGAAATGATCTTTACAACAGCGATCATTACCCCATTTTTGTATCTCTTGCACGAAGAGGAGCAAACCCCATGTCCAGAAGCCCACGGTTCATACTTGATAGGGCAGACTGGGAACTCTTCTCTTTCATTGCAGAGCTGACGGGGAACATGGTAGAAGATGTGCATGTCGATGACGCAGTTGAAGCAATTACTAATACTGTTATACAGGCAGCTATGCTCTCCATTCCTAGAACATCAGGAAAAATGCTGAAATATTCAAAACCATGGTGGAATCGTGACTGTCATGAAGCGCTTAAAAAACAGAGAAAAGCATGGGGAATTTTTCGTAGGTATCCTACTTTGCAAAACCTTATAGCGTTTAAAAGAGCCAAAGCAAATGCACGAAAAGTAAGAAGGCAGAGCCAGAGGGATTCCTGGATTTCATATGTGTCTTCAATAACATCGTCTACGCCTAGTAAGCGAGTTTGGGAAAGAGTTAAAAAAGCATGCGGAATTTATAAAGACCACTCACTTTCCTTTTTGGAAAAAGATGGCCGAGTGATTAGCTCCATAGAAGAAATTGCAAATGCTATTGGTGAGACGTTTTCTGCCGTATCTTCCAGCAGAAATTACTCTCCCGCATTTCTCTCTATTAAGCAGCGCTCCGAAAAAAATCCCATTGCTTTCAATTCCCCCAACTCCGAGCCCTACAATAGGGATTTTACTATGATTGAGTTAAAGAGAGCTTTGTTCCAGACACACAAATCTTGTCCGGGTCTTGACGGCGTGAGCTACGATATGCTGAAGCATCTATCCTGTAAGTCACTGAATGCCCTTCTAACTCTTTACAATAGGGTGTGGAAGGAGCATACTTTCCCCAGTGCATGGAGGAGAGCTGTTGTCATTCCTATCGCTAAGCCAGGAAAAGACCCGCGGAATCCCTCGAATTATCGGCCAATAGCCCTTACTAGCTGCATATGCAAACTGTTTGAAAAGATGGTAAACAGCCGCCTAGTGTATTTCTTAGAAAAGAATAATATATTGTCACCTTATCAAAGCGGTTTCCGAAAGGGAAGGACCACTCTAGATAATATGCTCCTTTTGGAAACATCTATTCGTAAAGCTTTCCTTAGAAGAAACCATCTTGTGTCTATTTTTTTTGACATTGAAAAAGCTTATGATAAGGCATGGAGGTATGGGATCCTTCGTGATCTCCATGATAGTGGCTTGCGTGGCAACCTACCACTTTTCATTCAGAATTTTTTAAGTTCTAGGACCTTCCAAGTTAAGATTGGCTCTGTTTTGTCAGAAATCTTTGAACAAGAAGAGGGTGTGCCTCAAGGCTCTGTTCTTAGTGTCACTTTATTTAGTCTGAAAATTAACTCTGTATTGAAAGAACTTCCACCAACTGTTTTAGGATCTTTATATGTTGACGACCTCCAGATTAGTTGTCGAGGGGCAGATATGAGACATATAGAGAGGCAGCTGCAGATCACACTGAATAAGATCCACGAATGGTCAGTCAACCAAGGATTTACGTTTTCTGAACAGAAGACCGTCTGCGTGCATTTTTGTAGAAAGAGAGGTCTCCATCCTGAGCCTGAATTACACCTTAATGATTCTGTCATTCCAGTCGCACCTGAAGCAAAATTTTTAGGAGTGATATTCGATCAGAAACTGACTTTCCTTTCTCATGTTTCACAGCTGAGAAAGAAGTGTATAAAAGTACTTAATATACTAAAAGTCCTGTCGAATACCTCCTGGGGTGCTGATCGATGCTCCATGCTTCGCATCTATAGAGCGCTTGTCCGCTCTAGACTGGACTACGGCTCAGTTATCTACGGATCAGCTCGGTCTTCTGTGTTGCTAAAACTAGATCCTGTGCATCATCAAGCTCTGAGGATTTGTTCTGGAGCTTTCAGGACATCTCCTGTTCAGAGTCTTTACGTTGATTGCCATGAACCATCACTTCGTTTTAGGCGTGAGCAGTTGTCTCTCTTGCATTATTTTAGCATTTTATCACAACCTGACAATCCTAATAGGCTAGCTTTGACTGATAACAGCTGTGACACTTTATTTGATGCACGGCCATCCTGTGTGCCTCCGTTTTCTTTGAGAGTTCGCCCTCTGATCGAGGAACTCTCCCTGTCTGATATATCCCCCCAAGCCATGCAATACTTTGAAATTCCTCCTTGGGAACAGGCAGGAATCCAGATTCTTGAAATTTTTTCCCATCAGATGAAAAAAAACACTAACAATGTCATCTATGTCCAACTTTTTGCTGATCACAGATATAAATATCAAGAATATGTTCCAATATACACAGATGGTTCAAAGTCAACTTGTCATGTCGGGACGGCATTTGTAATTGGTGACCATTCAGAAGGCAGAAGCTTGCACCACGCTTCCTCAGTCTTAACAGCTGAACTTACTGCAATATATCATTCACTTTTGTACATATCAAAGCGACGGCAGAAAAAGTTTATAATATATTCCGATTCCTACAGCGCGCTAAAAGTTTTAGAAGCTTTTTCGAATACCCATAATCCGGTAATCTTTGATATCCTGAAGCTGAACTTGAAATTAAAAAGGCTCGGATTTAAAATTCTCTATTGCTGGGTTCCCGGGCATACCGGTATAGAAGGTAATGAGCGGGCAGACGTCGTCGCAAAATCAGCTGTTGAAATATCCAGTCGCCTCATCCCTATCACAGACATTAGTAGTTTTATCCAGCAAAAGATATTAGAAAAATGGCAGCAGTTTTGGGATGTTCAGTCTTTTAATAAATTAAAGAGCGTGAAACCTAGAATCGAACTTTGGCATTTTACTGGAAGACGTAAGGAGGAAGTTCTTTTGACTAGACTTAGAATCGGTCACACCAGAATGACACATAAGTATCTTTTAAGTGCTGATAATGAGCCTCTGTGCTCAAAATGTGGTGTAGTTTTAACAGTCCGTCACTTTTTAATTGAATGTCCATCTTTTAATAGTATTCGCCAGAAATACTTTAACAGCTGTGACTTACCTCTCGACCATTTAATTGGAAGAGAGGTCAATCGTAATATATTTTACTATTTAAAGGATATTGGTATTTATCATCTCATCTGAAATGATTTTAATTTTGTACATTAATTTCAAGACTTGTGATTTTAACTGATTTTATATGACCTCATCCACTGGATTCTGTACATTCTTTTATCTACTTGCTTAATTCATACCTATTTTAATTCCATTATCTATATCACTTTTTATCTCATCACCTTGTGTTTGGCGCAGTATAACCATTTCTGGTTTTGCGCCAAAAATCTCACCCACCACCACCACCACCACCAAAGTTTGACCTTCTGTCTTTTTAATAGTATATATTATTTCTATTCCAAATAAAGGAATTTACAGTCTTGAAATTGTGTCGTGGGCACACAAATGGTCTCCCAGAAGAGCAACAAGTGGATTTTATACAATTATATCAAGCAACGGATAAAGATAGGATCATTGATAGACTTTTATCTAACAGTAACGAACAATGGTGCAATTACTAGACTCTTGGAGGAATCTTTAATTAACTCAAGAAGCGCAATCATTTTGATCTGACGACAATTTCAAGGAAAAAATAAGAAATTTTGAGGTTAGGAAAACTCCAGAATATTTTTTGTTTGCCAGTCAAAGCACGTAATTCTATTTTAGCTCCGCTTAAACTATTAATATTGAACCAGATATCCATTGCTAATTCCCTCTGTATACGTCAAAGGGAGAAGGCTTCCGTCGAGAGCACTAAACTATTCTAGAAAAATTTGGAAATATTCTAATTTTCGAAAAACTACTTACCCTTCTATAACTACTAACGCCTTATTCTGGAAGTCAAACAAAAAGAATCAGCGTAATGTTTGTAAATTTTGCAGGACTAGTTTCGAAGGTTTAAATATGGAATCAACTTCTTCAGCTGCCTAAGTGCAAATGAATGAGATACATTATAGTGATAAAATAAGAATGACTGGAAAGAAGTCAAGCTACTATTGACGCTATCTATTGATACTATACTCTCTATTCATGAAACAAGACAACTAAAACATAAATTCCTTAAAGGCTGAGGGTAAAGATGGATTGCCATTAGAGTCGTTAACTACAACAGACACATTTTTTTAATGTGAAACGCCTCTAGAAAATCTAATTCACCAAGGAAGATGTTGTTGTTATGTTGTTACATATGGCTTTATTGGAAGGAGCAATATAAACATATAGAACAGCTCAAGTATCACGCAAGAACAATGATATATATTAACCCTTTCCGGTAGGCTACCTTTTAAAGTTGGAATTTCGACAAAAAAAGGTAGGCAGTCTAATCAGGCGTAGAGGAGTACACAGGTAAAATTTTGTGAAGATACCATTTATCGTTTTATTCTGTGGGTGTGCCCGAAGCGGGCATATTCTTTTCGAAGCCTATTCATTCTTTTCGAAGCCTATTCATTTAGTGTGCGCGCTTCGGGCACAGTGATTGAATAGGTCTTCGAAAAGAGTGCTGAAACGAGCATTGCTGGGAAGCGCGTAAAAGAGTAAGAGATTTTACTTACAATTAAAAAACGCTAGATTCTGAATACCGTAGCAGATTTAGCATTACCCAGGGTGTGCCACGGGGAGGCCTGCTACTCTAGTTTCGATGGAATAAAAAATTTATTCAAAATGTATCTAATTGTTGAAATTTCATGGTGATTTTTTTTGAATACTTTGTAAAGACATTAGGTACTTTTTTAAAGCGGGATTGATGTAAAATGCCCTTGCCGGGACTCGAACCACGGACCTCTCGAATATACGCCAAGCGTGCTGACCATTACACCACGAAGGCATGCGAAGAAGGCGGGAGAAATATCTTATATACTCCCCCTTTTAAAGGTCGACTGGGGATTAGTTGACCCAATCGCCAAATCCTGGTGGTGGAGAATCATCATCCACTACCTTTTTTAGTTCGGGCGCCACTGTAGAGACATTAGATATTTTTGGAAGCAGGAGACATGAAAAATGAGCAATGCCCTCGCCGGGACTCGAACCACGGACCTCTCGAATACACGCCGAGCGTGCTGAGCACAACTCCTCGAAGGCATAGGAAGAAGGCGGGAGAAATAGCTTACAACTTTGCCTCTAATAAAAGCTATTTTTTTTTTCCTTAATTTAATTCGGTACGCAATTCAGACTCTTATTAGTTTTTTTCCCGACTGTCTAAGCAAAAAAATGCCGCTATAAAAAATGTGTCGCCTGGAGTCGACCACCCCCTTTCTAGTTCCACCACTGATGTCATAGAAGACTGAACTGAATTATTACTATCTTAATTGAATTATTACTGTCTGCATTCAGCGACGTTTCTTAGACTGCTAGCAACTAAAATTCCAGAGTGACAGCAACTGACATTTCTTATCTTATTACTAAATATTTCAGTAACCGTGAAACATGCGAATTAATATTCAGAATTAAAAGAAAAATAGTTAAATCACTTCCTCATAATATACTCAAAGCGATGACAGTAAACAAGCATCTCTGCAATCTACTAGTGACTTTTATTATCACTTGTAAGCGGCTGTTAACCCATACCAGAAGAATGATATCATCTATTACCCTGCATATAAACAATATAGAACCAGAAAAAAAAATACAGGAGGAAAAAAACAAATACCTAAACGATAACACACAAAAGAAAAGTAAAAAGGATGAGATAACTGTTACCTCGCGTATCCCTTTCATCTTCAAGGGCAAGAACAGAGAGAAGAAATTACCAAGGACAAGAAGAAAGCAGAAAAGGCAACCATTACAGGTCCATTCATCAAGAAAGAAAACAAAAGAGCAAGAGATTGCAGTTGTGTTGGGTTGAGTTGTTTCACGTCTACGGCATTGTTTGCTCCGCCTGTGAGGGGTGTTTATCTTTCATTTCCGTTTCTATGGTCTCCCGAATTAACAGAGAGTTACTCCACTGATTAAATCCCATCTCTTATTTAGAATTATTGTTCGTAGGAGAAAAATTTGATTGAAATCTTTCCAGATATTCGGTTGCCATGACAAAAATCACAAAAGGATTAGAATTTATTTCACATTATGTATGGGTGGTAAACCATGCTCTTTTGTTTACCAAGGCAACGAATATTTACTTTAACCGAAAGTTTATTTCTTCACTGAAGCATACTAGAAATAAGCATAACATTTCAATAAATAACAAGTTTATTTATCAGATAATATTCAATTTTATTGTACCATTTAATCTTTTTACTATATCATGAATCATTAATCAAGTTTTCACTTTTTATTGTTATGTAACTCGTATAGAATTACCAGCTCTTTAACTCTTAATTCTGGTAATAACAGGTAAAGAACTGGTAATTCTATACAAGTTTATGAATAAAAACAAAACTACTTTGTAATAAAAGCAGTTAAGTTGTTTCAGTGTAGAGTTCTATTAAACATCAAATCTGTTGCAGATGGAAAAATAATTAGATTTCTTATATTAAACATTTAAAATTTTGGCCCAACAGAGGCCGAGCGGTAAAGTCGCTGAAGTTGATATTAAGTTGTTGGTGGTATCTGCAGTACCGCAGAGAAACAAATAGGTGCACAGATCCTGTACGCTGTTTTTAACAGATGCCACATGCTAACTGCTATTTGGAACCAGGCAAACTTTTTTAACCCCAGTAACATATTCCCGCGTCCCAAATTCCTTAAACTTCAATACGTTGTTTATTACGGACTGAATATAATTTATTATGGATTATTCTAATGATAAAATACACAACATAATAAAAAGAAACAAAGGCAAAGTCCAAAGAAGAAAAATTACTTTCTTCTGTTGCGTACAAAGCATAAGAACGAGATTTTCTTCGTATAATTTATATTTACAAACACATCAATCTTGGCGTCTTCGGCTTTTTGGACATCCTCCTCCCAAATGACCAACATGGCCTTGAAAGCCATCTTATCTGTTCATTTTCCAAGTATCCCATTGCCTCTGCACCAAAAGTCCAATCCTTTCCCTCCCTTCTGAAACGTTGGATTTATTGATTGGAGAAAGTGTCGTGGAGCGACCTTGAATTAACAAGAAGAAAATAATAAAAATAAAAAATAAAAAAACGAGGCAACCCCATAGGGAAGCTCTACCACCGGTGTGGTGAAGAATACGTGATGATTCTTTAATATCTCCAGCAGAAGCATGCGTGAGAAAAAGGTCGAGGCAGGTAGAGTTAAATGCCCGAACGACCCCAGGTGACCTGTTCGAAACCCGTTAGCTCCACGGAAATAAAGTAGGGAAATCCCTAGCAGCGATAAAATAAGATTCTTGTGGTTAGCTTTTGGAATTTTTTGAAAGTTTTCGGAGTTTGTATTACGATGTATCTGAGGTCACATTTTGACAAATGGTGACCGGTTACCTGTCAGCTGCATTAAATAAAGAAGGTTTTTTTTTCACCCCCATTGAGATTAAATTCATTACCGCCCAAGCAGTCTTGAAAAAAGCAGATAAGTAGATAAATAAAATGTTTATTCATTCATTCATAAATCAATGTTCATGAATTAAAATTGAAAAAGAAATACTTATCAAAGCAATAGGATGTGCATGCTTTAATAATTTTATAGTTTTTCTTCTTTACTCTGATGTCAGAATGAATTCACTCTATGGCAAGAAGCAAGAATTAAATTCAGAAGGAGAAGAAAGAATTCAAGAAGAATTATTTCAGGAAGAAGCGCACTAGATTTTGTGACGTCTTTTAGATGAGACAAATATGCAAGAAATGATTATCTAATTAATTTGTAAAATTTCATATTGATTTTTATTAACCAAGTATAGTTTTATATCACTCCAGACTAATTCTTGAATAGAGATGTAGGGTAGATACCGACCTTATTAATGGTCTCAGATATATACGTCACTTTCATAGGTGGCTGTCTTAGAAAAGTGATCCCCATAAACATTAAATTACTGGTATGTCTTCAGAGTTTTTTAGAGTGAAGATTTTATAGCGCCTAGGTTGCAGTTCCCTATCTCAACGTGTGTTGGTTTACGAACGAGCATTTATTATGCGAGTATTGTGGCTATGTCTAATTGCATCCAAATATTTCTATATTTCTACTAACTGAGCACATCAATATCTGCATTTAATTATGAATAACAATAATCTGCTTCTCATAATTTAGACCATTGCTGGATAGCTAAAAGACAATGGGCCGCATGTGACTCATGTTCATTATGAGTAACTTCATTTCAATATTCATTATTTTATTACATTTTATACATTTATTATTTATTCATTATTTATTATTTGTATATTGTTTTAATTGTGTGATTGTACTTAATTGTCTGCATATTATCAACATATGTCTGGCGCTTATAACCTCTCCAGGTTGTGCGCCATATAACCCACCAATCCAATCCAATCCATTTCTGCTATTCACGCCAATGTTAGTGTTATTTATCTGTTTTTAGTGTCCGTAATCGTGGACTTTCAATGCTAATACAGACGATTTTTGCACACTTTTAGAACTATTCCGATGCCATTGAATAACTGTTTGGAATGCAAAGAATATTTTTTAATTTTCGATCTGATAGCCTTTTCTTCTGGATTTTATGTTTGCATCTTTATTTCCATGACAGAAGGGCCTTTCGCAAAATTTCTAAACGAGTGATTTTCTTTCCTCTTCCACTTCTTTCCAGATTCTACCAATCGTGTTTTCGCTTGTAAAGAGTTTTTTCAAGAGACCAAAGGCACAATAGTCCATAGGTGAAACATCAACGGATTTCGCAGGAAAACGATATGCAGAAATGATAAAATGAAATGAGAAAGATATACAGGCAATACATGTATCAGTCTTTATTTTTCAAAGAATGCAATGGTACTTTTAAAAGTATGATCTATTGCTTTGAATGCTTGATGAAATTGCACTCTTTGAAAGTCACTGGAATAGAGAAAATGGAATCTCTTCTGAAACTTTTGAGCGTAAATCTTTCTCTTGATTATACGCTGACTTGATTATAACATATTTTCCCACTCTTTTTATTTTTAATTTCTCATTGTAAGAGAATCCTGCGATAATCGTAAAAACCTTACTGTTTTTTTTTTATTAACGGAACCAAGTTTATGTAAATTTCTCTTCGTTTTCAGTATTAAATAGACCTTTAATTCAATCATTTAAGTAAACCCATGCTTCGTCAAGCGTCACAATGTATTTCCTTTTATCTTCTGCTAAATCGATGTCCTACAGGCTTCTAAAAATTGTTCTGCGTTGAACCACATGCATCGACAAAAGCTGATGAACGTTATGCTTTTAGCTTTTTTGAGTTTTAAATCTTGATTTAATATTTGTTGCTACAGGTGTATTTAAAGACTCTGAAATTGATTTCTACGTTGGCAGATTTTCTCTTGTTATCAACGATTTAACTTTAAAAACATTAGAAACAGTACGTACCCTTTTTCGGGTATTCCTTTGGAGACTTCTTTCCATGTACTGATGTTAATAAATATATTTGTTGGTGAACACAACGCATTTTGTAGTCGCACAAGGAGAATCTAAGGTATGGTAGTTGTACTTAATTAATTAATGAAACTCCGCCCTGCATATGCCTGACTAGCCAGGTAAGTTGAAATATCAGTCTTACATGCAGAAGTAATAGTTAACGGTTAATATTTTTCCGATTTAATAATGGGGCTTATTTTGCACTTAGAAATGCTTATACGTGTACGTGGTCTTCCCTATGCATAATAAAAGACGAAACATTCCGACAGCATATATATGACAAATGTTTAACTTTAGCGCTGCATTTTAAATCTTGAATTCTAAGAAAATAAACATTTTATAAAACACTATTCTCGGAATAGTATTTTGAAAGAAGCGCTTCATTATAGAACCTGGTCATAAAGGTGCTAGCGCCTGTATGCAAAGCGACCGCCGAAATGCCCTGAAGTATCATTAGAGTGCTCCGATGTATAAGTACCCGCATCTTCACGAAGAACAGTTTCTAACATGAAAAAAAGATGTTTTATGCTGGAATATTACAATTCATGTAGGGATTTAGTTTGCTACTCTAATTAGCAACGGAAATTTAAATTTCGCTCACTTAATTGTGTCCTTTATCGCTTTATATGAGGACTGCTTTTTTTTTTCCAGTTTAGAAACTCATGCGCATAAGTGGTGATATATATATGCAGAGACATCTTTATGAATTTTTTGGCTTTTTTGGAACAGTAATGGACTTTCGTTAATGTGCTGATACAGTTATGAAAGTGCCCTGTTTTCAGTTTTAGGTACTTAAAATTATATTTATCTTGGTATTGCTTTATCTGCAAAACCATGCACGAAGATTATTTGATAGTTCCACCAGCGGCTGAGCGGTAAAAGCATCTGAACATTGGTAGTTTAATCCGGGGTTCGAGTCCCACAAACGCGCTGGCTGCATGGGCGTGTTCGTGGGTTTCCCTATGTGCAATGTGGATACGAGACAGTTTCTGCTACAAAGTCCTCTGCGGAGCGTCCCTCCCCTTCCGTATAATGTCTATTGGCGGAGCACGTAATAAAATAAAATATAAAAAAATATAAAATAGAGGCTTAAGTTTTTAAACATTTGAAACATATACAACGACTTTTTTCTTCCCCCCACCTCCTTTCATAAATACATAATACAAAAAAAAAAAAAATCTGAAATGTTTCAGATTTTAAATTACGTCCAAAGGGACGTTTATTTAACATTTTGTGTGTTACCTTTATTTGTTAAATACCATGTTCTTCGCACTTAAACCATAAAATTCAGTTCAACAGCAATATCGCAAAATAATTTTAAATTGAGCATATCTTTAGAAATTTCGGTACACGCTCTCACGCGCTGGAGATAAAAATGTTTTTCTGTACAACGTTGGTATTGCTGGCTTTGAAATCTTTGAGTTTGTTAATGAAAAATTCGTTAAAGTTTTAGAGAATATTGTTACGAATTTCACATTTATTTGGCTATTTATTTAGAACTGTAATTAAAATTCCTTTTTATTTTCCCGTGCAACGCACGCAGACGATTTTTGAAGAGAAAGCTACGTAAAAAAAAAAAAAAAAATGCATACATTTATGCAGATTTTTCATTTTTTAATATTTAATGCAGAGCGATAACATTTAGTGACAACAATTTGAAAAGTGATACGCCGTTTTTGTGTTTCCGACGCAAAATCGCAAAACGAAAGTAATAGTTCTTCGGGACTAAATCCCTTTGGACTAAAAAAGTAATAATGATAGATTATTTGACGTTAGTATAACTGCTATAATGAATTAGCCTTGTCTATTGGTTAAAAATACATTCTTAAACGCTAGATAAATAAGACACACTGCACAGACCTATATCACCAATATATATTTTAAATTGGCACTCTTGTCTATTTTTTAACACTACTGATTTAAATAAAAGTTATTGCTACTCACAGCTGTAAACAGAATATTCCGATTTGAAATAAAACTCTTTTTAATACAAGCTACAGTTTAAGCACATCATTTTAGAACCTATCTCATTCGCCTATGTTCCAATTTTTTCTGCATTGAATCATTAACACTAAAGAGAAAGTTCGCAATAGCTTACTATAACATACCTTGGGAATTTTAAGAAATTGTTTGAAGTGTTTTAAAAAGAAGTAATTAGGTACTACTTCCCATGTAATGAGATGAGAATTAAGATAAATCGGGTAATAAAAAATAACAGAAAGAGTAAAAATTCAACAATTCGGAAGGATAAAAAATAAGCGCGGGGAGGTTTTCATAGAAATTCATGATAAGACAGTTTTCTTTCAAGGAATTTTTTTTAATATATATGTAACGAAAGATTTTGATGCTAGAGTAATTTTATTTTGCACTGGCAAGCTATGCATCAGCAGCTTGTACAGGAACAGGTACCAACCGGCGGGACACCAGAATTTCATCATTGGTCGTAGAGGTATAGTCTCAGTGCATTAATTGTGCATCTTCACCCAGTGCTGGTAGAAATCTTCCCCGAGGCACTGTCCGAGGATCTCCCACCCCTCATCCTCTACCACGAAGTCACTCATGAGAATTTTCAGCTTGTTAGTATTTGGAGTGCCCGCAGGCCGTGCAGGCACTATATACTTACCAATATCCATGCCTTCTCCGAGATTCGAACCCAGGCCCTACGGCTCACCAGTCAGTGCGTCAGAAATTCGTACAATGGAGCATGGGCTAAGTGCAATACAGCTAGGATTAAAAATATCTAGTGTGACGACGTTATTTGTGAGAACAGCAGGCAGATGGGACGTGGAAGTCGCAAAGCATTGAAGAAGGTTCAGCTATAACTATTGTCACATTATGGCGAATAGTTTCTTTCAAACATGGCCGATAAACTCGAACGACCTCTGTACGCTCGTTTCAAGTAAGAATGCAACTATTCTAAGGATAAAATCTTTCATTTCCCATGCCATTCTGCACATTTCTGTGAAAAAAACAACAACATGATTTTGTTTATACTTTTAAAATTATTGAATTACTTTTGTAAGACCCTGTGAAATATTTGTAGAGAAAACTTTAACAGAAAACGTTTACAGTCTAAGAAAGAAAGGAGAAAATATTTGAAATAAAATGATAAAGGAAAACAATTAAAGTGTTGAAATTTAATATCGGATAAAATATTCTTAATTAGAGGGGGATATGAATCTGTGCCTATGCTTGCTACCTTTTTTAATGGTGTTTGTCGAGTGTTCTTCCATTTTATGGTGAAGGCTATATATCTTGGAATTATATGTCTTGGGTGGCAAATTTGAAGGTCGTCTGTAGTTTGACATTTGAAAACATTTCCAAGTCACCGCAAATACCAGTAGCCGTTGATTCCTTCATATATAAAAAAGATTTTTATACCTATTTGCTGTAAATCAATGTTTCCCCCTAAATAGAAAGGGCATAATGCACTAGAGTAAATCTGGAGTTTCGTTTAGGCCACAGAAAGGGTCCGCAATCGTGGGAAGAGAATGTTTTAAGGCATCTATCATAAGACTTGCAAAACATATTTTGCTACATCCTGAAGAGAATTATATTATTGTTTTCTTCAGTGCCCTAGATTTAGGGGAATAAAAAAGATCTAACATATCTAACTACTCTGTTGTTAGTAATAACCCGAAACCTTACCATTAGTTTCCAGACATTCTGCATATAACTAAACTGTAAGTTGATTACAGTCTAAACTATCTGAAGTAGAAAAGTACAATGCTTTTGTTATTTCTTGGCGTTTCCTTTTCAAAGTCAATTTTTCTTTTCTAAAATATAATAATATAATTTCTAAGAATAAAAATATTGCGTATACTGAAACTTTTCGCAAGTGTTTTTTCCCGTGAGTGCATCAGTAAACTTTCCGTCATTATTAATTTTAAGGCTCGGAAAGGATGAAATGTAAACGTATATTATCTTTATGATTACACGCATGTTTTCGAAATAATAAAAGGAACATGAGCTCGGATTACATGCGTTTTAACTCGTCGGTGTCGACGTTAACGGCCTTTGAAGATCGTAAAATCGCAAAAAGAGCACTATCTCACCTGAATGGCGTTACAGAGTGCTACAGAACCCGTTTAAGCTGATCTCTTTTTATTTTCTTTCTTTATTTTTTCCCCTTTCGATCGCTGAAGCATCCATTTAATTTGCACGAAAGGGTTAAAGAGCTGGTTTTGAATTTTGCCGGCCTATTATTTATTATCTTTGCTTCGTCCATCCCTTTCCTTAAATCGAAAATGCATACCTTTCTTCGCGTGATGGATTGCACTGGGGTCATGGGATAAATTATCGCACGTGAGGAATGTCGAGCCTAGAAAATAGTCTCTAATTGCTAATTGATTCAGCAAGAATACCATGACTTTCAGTGATTCTGTGGTACTTTCCCCCAAAAAACTTAACAATTTATTGCAATGAAGAAGCATCTCAATTTAGATAGTTGTATACCCAATGCCAAGTAAAATAGGTTTACTGAATTCTGAAAGGAGGAGCTTAGAGAAAATAAAGTTAATCTTTGAGAAATTGCATCAAGAATATCAGACGATCAGGGTATGTCAACTTTTCACACATTGAGTAGCCCTTGAAGAAATTTTCGGGTTCCAAGGAATCACTGAAAAAGAGATCCGCCGGTGGTAAATCCATCGACCTACTGAATTCCATTAGTTTCTTCCGTTGTGACAAAATTTATGAAATTTTAAACTTGCGCAATGGAAAAATAAAATCATTTCTCTTTAAATTACAGAGCTATTACATATTTTATCGAAAAAGAAACGTGAAAAATTAACTATACCCTCACTGAAATTTGAACTCCTGGGGGATCGTCCAGTAGCTAGCCGGACGTGCTACCAGTTACACAACGAGGGGAGGTAATGAGAAATGCGAAAATTTCATAAATTCTCCTCCACTTAAAGGGCGATTGGGGAGAGAGGAAACGATTACACTACGGAATCGCCTTTACAGTTACACCTCGAGAGCAGGCAAATTTGTAATAAAACATTAGGATGTATATGTAATACACAACTATGTAATAAAAAAGTTTCCTATACAGCATTCTTCCAGTTTAATTTATGATACTTAACTTAGGGAAGTAAAAAATGTGGAGTAAAAGATAAAATGGTCAAACTCAATGTATAGCTTAATGGAGAAAAAAGTCTTTGGCTATTCTAATAAATAGCTTAAGCACTGAATGACGAATTTTGTCGCTTTCTGTTGTTTTAGAAAACATTTAATATTAGTTATGTATGTCTTTTATAATTTATTCTAAAAATCGATTCTAAGAGTTTTAACCCATTTTGACGCCTTTTATATTTCCTGAAAATATTCTACTAATTACTCATTTTCTTTTTTTAAAGTTAATACTTTTTAAACTTACTTTTCTATATTTACTGCCTTAAGAATTCACTATGGATCTTCTACAGACAGAGTAACTAATAAAGATATGAACTGTGCATGAAAATTCTTTAATATGCACTAAACAACAAATAAAAAAATAAAAATGTTCTTTACATGAAGTACGCAATGCATGTTCTGTTGTGAATTGTCAATAAACATGTTTTATTCAGTGTATTAATATTAGGAACTTACACAAAAGAAAATTATAAAGCTGAATTTTGCTATACAGGAAGTTATTAGAAACAGTTTTATGATTTAGATGTTAATAAAATGTCTTCGAACTGAAAAGAAACAATTTTATTGATAATTATTTTTTATAAATAACTCATTTTGTTGCATAATTGTTAGGGACTGCACATGGAATGATTCCTGACGATAATTTCAATTATGATTATAGCATGGTTGATTAGTTTTAGACAAAGACTGTTAGACAAAGATGAGATGTCGATAGGGTAGCGTAACTTCACCGTAACAAAAATTTCATGACACAAGAAAATGAAAGAGGTATTTTTAAAGCAAAAAAATTATTCGGAGTAGTATAAAAGATTTATTGTAGTACAATAAACGCATTATTTGGGTGTAGTAACATTAAATCTAAACTTTCAAAGCAAGAAAATGGTAATGATCATAAAACTTTTTTGTTCTTAATTTTGCGGATTTAATGGAACAACTAATAGGTGCAGGTGATATAACAGCTATATCGAAAGCGAAATTTATGAAAAGGTATATTTCGAGCATATCAAATACCTTGAAATATCATTATTAATCCCTAAAATCCTCGAGCGAGTATAAATGCCCATGATCCAGCTTTCAACTTTGAATTTTCAATGACCGACATTATCTGTAATCCGGATGTGGATTCAGGCACGTTCCTCCCTTCTATAAAACTTAAGCTCACGTTCTGTAAAGCTGTCCTTTATGGATAGCATGGAACATCGACAGATTTAAGACAACTAATGATATTTCTGTTTCCCACTGAACTTGTTGCGGGTATACATTATCTAATTTATGAAGAACTTCAAAATCTGGGATAGAACATCTGTAGTTTTACCGTAGTATTCGTGGGAAGCAAGCTGAATACCTTTTAAGTATCTAGCGAAATTGTCATTAAAAAGCAGGTAAGAGAAAATTTTAATTGCTCTGTTATTTCTAAAGCTTTTAGTGGCATCCATAATTTACAGATTGTAGTTGTAATTAGAAGCAATTTAAGATTGCATTTCTTCAGATTTTTTTTTATATAAATTGGATAAATACATAAGAAAAGTATGAAAAAGGATTCCGTTCTTTACATTAAATACTAAAGTAAGTCAGAGTTGCTCTGTTATTTGTAAAGCTTTTCAGTAGAATCCATAGTTTACAATATGTAGTTTTGATTAAAAGCAATTTATGGCTTTATTCCTTTCACATTTTCTCGATAAATTAATAAATGCATGAGAATAATATGAATAATGGTTTCGTACTGTACAATTAAGTAACTAGCTTTATTTAAAAGCGGTTAAAAAGTAAGAGTTCTAAAACTCTCACTTAAACTAAGCTACTTTAGCTAGGTAAGAGATTTCTGGTTCTCACTTAGCTGAAGTAATTAAGTTTCTCTGTTATTTTTAAAGCGTTTAGTAGCATCCATAGCTTACAGATTTTAATTTTGTTTAAAAGAAATGTATGGTTTTATTTCTAGGTGAATTAATAGCTACACATGAATAGTATTGTGAGGTAAATGAATAAGGACACGTGAATAAAATTGTGAGGTTCCTTTAATTTGAATACCCAGTAAATTTTTGTTTCGAATCTGCACTATCACTTCTCTCTTTCCATTTTCTCACCAGAATGCAAAGGAGATCGCGTGTATGGAGATTCTGAGATTGTTAAGACAGTGCATTCTGCTATCGTAGCCACATTACTAGGTTTGTCGTTCTAGATAAGAGTTCGTACCTTTAGCTTTGCATTATAATAGCTGAAATAATTGCCGATAGTTGAAATTGACACCGGTGAAGTTCTGAGCCAACTTCGCATTAAATTGCTCTGTGTAACCTTTGGCTATTCGCTTAATTTAATTTAAGCTTTACGTTTGATTACTGCCTTTTAAGTTTTTCGCTGTAAATGCTGGCGAAATTGTAAGCATCAGATTACCTTCCGTTCATCTTGTTTTTTAATTTTAAATAACGGGTCTTTTACACATTTCCCAAGTCTCTGTTATACTTCGGATTTAATGATAAGTCCCGTATCGTCTACATAGAGTATTTAACATTAGATAATATCAAAGAGAATTAAAATTTACAGTATGAATAATGACTACATTCTTTATAATTCAGTATCCAGTTTAATTCAAACATGGCTAAACTTGACCTGTGTCGAGGACTATGGGATTGATAAAATTTCTTAAAGAAATTCGTTAATATCTTAATTTTTTTAAAATTTTAGGTAAATTTAAAAAAATAAAGATATAAAAGAAGTGAATAAATTATCTAAAAATATATTATAATATACTTACTTATGTTTGCTTGTTTAAAATAATTTATTTGCTTAAACTTTGCACTGAAATTTAAACCATACATTAATGCAAATTATTTTATATGCTTATAAACAGGGATAACTTAACTTCAAATGCCAAAAATGATTTGTATAGATAAGGACTCAACAACTGTATATTATCTTCTATGGTTTTTGAGTTTGATGAGAATATCTCTAGTATGTTTTGAATTAATAGTAGTATAATAAATGCAATAATTAACCCAAATGGTGATTTAAAGCACCTGACAGAATAAAATTATTTTTCTCGCAGTTCAATAGCAACATGCATTTTATGTTAGGTCTTCTTATGATGGATGATATCCTAATAACATTGATAATCTCAGGGTATTGGTTTTCAACCGCAAATGGATAAGCTACTAAGGTCATTATCAGCGCCGTGAGGAAAACGGTCATTACTGAGAATGAGAAATAAGACTCTTATTATTCCCGAAATGTATTCTCCCATTCTTCGAAAATGAAGAAAAACATCTTGATGAGCTCCAAGCATACGACTTCGCAAAAATCTTCAAAGAATTAATCTCATTATGCAGATCATTATATCGATATCAACAACTGGAGTAACTCCTTGAAAGGTGAATTGTAGAGCAAATTTGCTTATCGATTAGTGGCATGAATATAAGTGCAACAAGAGGACGCCAACAGAAGTAGTGATGCAGCTAACAAGGTTACTAATTTGGAATTTCTAAGGTTCTAGTAGCCTCATATTTTTAAGTTTGAAAGGCGCTGAGGACACATTTTTCTTTTTCCCCCCCTCCCCTTACAATGACTAGAATGGAGTTAGAAAGACATTTTAGAAGCCGACGAAGTTGTTTCTGTATAAGTTAGTTGTCGTATGAAATAGCTCCGGAAATACCGCAAAAATTTATTTCAGTACGTCATTTCATCAGATTTTAAGTAACAGAGAAATTAAATCATTCTTGTAAGATATTCGATATAATTCTAACAAATTAACCCTGGGTCCCTTTCTTGTGGTTTTGGACTCGTGTCAAACTCGTATTCAGCGGTCTTAGCTACTTTACCGTTGGTGAGATTGAAAAAAAGAAAGAAATTTTTTTGTATGGTTTATTTGATTACATTGAAGCATTCAAAGGCTATCTTCCTAAGGGAAGAGATGCCTTTGTGGAGGACTTTCTAAGCGGAATTATACACGTTACACATGGGAAAAAACACGAAAACTTCCATGCAACCAGCCTGCTTAACCGGAATTCGAAATCCGCTCCGAACTACCAGTGTTCAGCGACTTTACCGCTCGGCTGCTGGTGGGCAAAAAAGAAAGGAACGGAAGCACAAAAAGTTAAAAACCCCAGAAACTACAACCTAAAGTAGCTGAAATAAGAGAAAATTTGTCTGGCTTAAGGAAATGTTGGTTAGTACCTGAAATAGTCCCAGTAAAGTTCTGGAAGAACTCATGCAGCTGGCTAAAGAAATAGATTGCCAAATTCAATTTGGATAAAATCCAAGTGCGTCTGAAAGCTATAGAATTTCTTGAAAAGCTCAGCGAAGAAGGAACAAAAAACTGACTTGCAATTTTCTGGAAAACTTCTTACTGTTCGTACTCTTTGCCTTCTTCTTCCAATCGGCGGTGTCTTTTGTACGTTACCTGATTCATATGTAATTAGCCTCCGTGCCACAGCCTATGAAATCAGGTTCTAGGTTTAATTAACTTCAATAGAAACCACCCTGAAAGCTTTTTTTTTCTCTCATCAAAATATATTTAAAGACATTTAGAAAACATAATCATAAATTTCATTTGCCTAGTTGTTGGAAATCTTATTCCGTATCTTGCATTAATTTATTCAAAGACAACAAAATATTTTTTAATATAAAGCGATACTAAAATCCGTAAAAATAGTTAATTTGCTATATGCAACAAAAGAAATGCTGTAGTATTTTCATTTATATCTAGTGAAATTTGCTCTTGAGAGGCAAACGAAATACTGTAGCAAATTATCTGTAAACCTTCTTTCTGCTTTCCGGTAAATGCTTAAGAAAAGAATCTGGCTAACCAAAAAAGAAAGTATAAGTGTTTCGTGCAGACAATTGTTATTCAAAAAAGTAATTTCAACTTAAAGCTTCGTGCAGAAATTCAAGCTACGCTCAAATTTTCAATGTCTTAAATTCTACATCCCTAAAAAGTCTCATGAGACTCACTTAGCTGTCAAATCGCTTCTTTCCTTCTCCCCCCTTTTTTTGTTTCGTTTTTTGCATTTCTGTGGGCAGAAAAAGTGCAAAAGGACACAAAGCAGCGATAAAGTAACGGATTTGCGTCTTGTATGGGCAAAGAAATGTCTTTTCGAAAACAGTAATTTTATTTTCAGTGTACTTTTATTTGCAGTGCCTTGCGAATAAAAGTGTAAAAATTCTATAAAAATACATTTAAATTGTTATGGCTTGGGAACTGTGTTATGTTTATTTCTGAGGAAATAAACTACTACTGGAATAAAAGCTTTTGTTTTAATTCATCTTAATCTTTTTATTATTATTATTTTTCTCAGCATTTGCCTTTATCTTTCATCTATCAAAGCGGTAAATAAGTGTTAGTAATTACTGATTCTGACTGTTATTAGATAGGGATAGAACATTTGAGTCTTTTCCGATGACTCTTGAAAAACGATTCGGCATTCAAAACCTGAAATCTTTGCGCTTTTTACACATTTTGTTTTTCACGTTCAATAGAACCGTTTATTTGTATCGTTTATTTTAACCACCATGTTATTTTTATGTTAATTGTTTTCTGTCCCTTCTGTCTCTTCCATCGGCTATAATCAGAAAATATTAGAAAAGGAATCTTATTCTTTCCGTACTTACAGACGGGATGCAAAAAAAATTTTCAAATGTATTCGAAAGCGGTCAAAATATGTAGATACTTTCATTGCAATGTGATACTCGAAATTTTTCATGATTACAATAATTCCTTTATTTCGTACAAGGAAGTACAAAATAGAACATGATTGTTACAACTCTTACGGAATCTCTTTTACCAGTAGTTCTTCGTACTCTAAAAATACTTAATTTTACTCTTTTCAAGAACTAAAATAAACAACATTTTATTTTCCACTTTTCTGAAGAGAGCTTAGTATTTCATATGTAATATAATCCTTGTTATTTCTTGAAATAATCCTTCCCCCTTTGAAGTTTGCCTTGATTTAAAGAGATTCTTCAAAAATGTTAAAAAATTCAAACTGTTCCTCATTTTCAAATATGATAAAGAAAATAAACCTGAAAAATAAAAAGCTTTAATTATGTGCTTCATTTACTAAATTTCGTTTGTACCTTCTTAATAAATGTAAAATGTTCTTTCATACGACGCTTATTTCAAATGTTGCGTTAATTAAAGAATTTTATACGTGAAAGTTTTTTTTTTCTTTTTTTGTTCTTACATAAAGAAGCCCTTCCAGTGACCAAGTGATTCAACACCATTGAAAACTGGTAGCTCGACCCAGATTCGAACCCTAGCGAAAGGGGCTCTTTATAGGGTTGTTTTCCCCCATCTATAATGTGAATACAAGACTACTTTACCTTACAATTCCTCCACGAAGTCATCCCTCCTCTTAGACAGATCCCTCCCTTGTGCATTTTGCCGCGTCTAAATATCCTAACCTCTTACATAAAGGATTTGATAGATTCAAGATTTTTTTATGAATTGGAGTCGAATTCGGTCCATCTCTATTGCTAGATGAGTTCTAGTAATTAATAAATGCCAGCTATTATTTGTTCATTCCTATTCATTTAATTAGTACCTGAAGATAGCGCAAATGATTAATAGCTATAACAAGATGCTTCACAAATGCTCATCCATGAATAAGCACCCCAAACTACTTCAGTATGGTAATAACACTACACTGATTTTGAAGTTGTCCTTGATTCGAGATGTTTATTGACTGCGTTAAGCATTCACGATGAGGCCAGACTTGTTTGGCGTATTTCACACAAGAAAAAAAATTGCATCTATTTTCCTGTGCGTGCCCGAGTTCACATACATTCTTTTAGAACCGAATAAAAATTCACCTTTAAAATATTCACATATTTTTCTGACAGGTAACAATTCTTCTTTAGAATGAATGCAGATCAAGTAAAAGTGGTATGTGTGTTACTGTAAACATTCGAAGACTGACATTTAAAATTTATTGGTGCATCTTAATATTTACCAGCTTAAGAAACGGTAAATATCTGAAAATTTTAAAACCTGAGTTGCAATTTTTAAGATTTACCTGTACATGGTTTTAATCGTGAAACTTATCGATACCAGTTGGCTAAAAGGAATTTAACGTGTTTCAAGCTGACTTTTGCTTAGTTTATTTATATGATAGGAAACTTAGAAATGCTTTTATTAGTGTTCATCTGATATGAACGCTTTCATTTAGAAACTTTATTTGAAAATTTAGCATACTACATTCTTATCCTTAACACTCGTTTCATACGGTTACCTAAATTTTTATTTGATAATGTCATGGGTAATTTTAAATCTATCAACTGAAATATTTTTTAATAATTCAGCCTTGAAGAATACTTCTCTCATTGAAAATTTCTATTATTTCTTTTTTCATGGATATTTTCTATTTAAAGGTGTCACGTGATCAAAATTTAGTGTCCCAAAAATTCTCTTTAAGCAATTCAAAGCGGAATCATATGAACTTAAGATTCTTATTATTCTTAAGATTCTATTAACCTTCTAAGAGGCATTTAATCATAATATTTATGATTTTTTAAGGCAACCTGTAGCAAAAAGAAAAACTGCTGCAAAAATAAAATACAAGTAAGCGACCGAAGTCCCATATAAAATAATAATAATGAGAAAACAGGTTATTAAAAATCCTATCTACATGCAAAAACTCTTGCAAATGGAATGAGGAGAAAACACCCACATTAACTGGTTTTAACATAAAGTTAAAAAGAAATATGTTATATTTTTATACGAGAAAAGTAATCAATCGTTGGTCATTGTATAATCACACAATCACAATAAATTTGTACAGCTGGTGAAAATTTCTCGAAAGTCTGACCAACATTTTTAGAAAAATTATGGAAACCAAGAAAAATATAATTTTCAGAAATCTTAATTTAAAGATACAAAGAGCTTCATATCTTATAAGCAGGTTAATTCCTTAATATAATAGAAAAGTTATAAAAATATATCCCCAAGATTGTAAGTTTTCATAATTATGTATTTAATTCTGACTAAAATCACGTTCTGAATTATACTATATTGTGAACTAAATTCTGACTAAAATTATGTACTGAAAATTACGAAATATCAATTAAGGCATATTGGTTACTGAGATTTAATACACATCTCTGAAATCAAAGATAGGTAATTTTAACAAGCAGTTCTTATTTCGTGCAGCTATATTGTTGAATTAAAACAAAGAATCATTTTGTAAATAATTTAGTGTTGTTCTTGTTCACACGAATACAAAAGCTGACCTAAATTCAGATAAGGAAGTATAGTTCTTAGGTGTTTTGCGAAAAGAGGTGTATTACTTCGAATGTTGTTCCCAGTTACTGTTAACACGCATGTCACAAGTTTGCATAATTAATCTATGCTGCAGAAGAAGATACACATTATTGTATTGTTGCTTTTAATATCGTGGTGTTGAGACTAAATGCTCATTTTACAGTCTAATGAATCCAGTATTTCCATAAACTCTAAAGCTTGGGCGTAATTCCAAAGGGCGTAAAAATTCTCTTTTAAGAGGTTATTTTTTAAGGAATAAAAAAGGAAGAGATTTAATTTAGCCTATGTTGACAGCCAAGATAAGTTTTTAAGTACTACGCAGAATAACATTAAACATAATAATAAAAATATAATTTTAAATTAGTTGTAAATGCTACAAAAGGTACAGGCCGAGAGAAAAAAATCGTTATTTAGGCATATAAAATCTAAGAATTTAAGCTGTTCTTTTGTAATCAGTTAGATTATTTTTTTTTTTGCAGCGTAATTTCGTTGTCGATCCTCAGAAAGAATCGCAAACCTTAATTTTCATATATAATTATGATTATAAATTGGGCGCTATTAATGGTCAAAACGTTTAATTTGGAAAGCAAAATAGTAATGAAATGGGTTGACTACTAAAGAATCAACAAAGCTCCTGAAGAATTATCGCGAAATGAAAAAATAAACCTCTATTTGAAACTTCTGTAAAATAATGTGAAATCCCCTCAAATGTTATCCGGATGTCGTATTTCATAATACACATAAGAATGGAATCGATATCATGAAAATGTTGTTCAGATTTCTAATACGGAAATCCTATTAAGACTTCGCTTAGATCATGCAAATGAATTATTTAATTATTAAATTAATTAAACTAGCGAAGGACTAATAGCCTTTTAATGTATCGTTTTACTTAATTGAGTCTGGCCGAACCGTCTTCGTTTCCAATCTGCAATAAAGGCTTAATTATATCTATGTCCAATATTAATGAAACTTCAAGCCTAAGCGAGAACTTAATTTAGGTTCAATACAAACAAGCAGCCGAAAATTTTACTACAAAATTTACAAGTTCAACGTTTAGAGTCAATAACTAACTGTCACTAAAACTACATGAAATTTATCAGCCATCAAATTTCTAATTGATTTATCCATAATCCACTTTGGTATGAAATTTATTACCAAATTAGAAATTTGATGGGTAATAAATTTCATACCAAAGTGGATTACTGATAAATCAATTAATTAAGATCAAATTATACATCTCATAGTCAGGCAAATATTACCAGGGGCTGGTTATTGTTTTATATAGCTGTTTTAGTAACAATAACGCGGCTTAAGCCTTAGCTGAAACGCAGGCTGTCACAGATATCGTTGTGACTAATCTTGCTTGTCTGAAATCAGAGCAAGCCCATGAAATTCATAGGGCAAGGAGTCAAAATTGCGCCTATCTTTGGCAAGACTCTTGGACACCATACAGGTGACATTACGACTTTGCATATTTCTGCCCCCAGTTTTCAAAATAGTTCACCCCAGGGGGACGGGTTTGAGGGTCTTTCTTCTACCTCTCTTCTCCTACCAGCAACCTCTCGAGAGGACTTGTAGCTCGCCGCATATTTTGAGTGCCTCCATGCCGCACAGGCACTCAAGGTACTCAAAGTCACTAACCGCTATTCCGGTTGGGCGGGCCCTCAGGGGCTCACTTTTGTGAGTACGGGTGTGGCAATCCCGAGGTACCCTAGCCCTTC